>JAVQJF010003225.1:0-28619 GCA_036023855.1 Gadopsis marmoratus
ACTGAGGGGGGGGGTCAGGCATGCTGAGGCCTGTCAGAGGCGACCCCCCCCGGGAACAACACCCCACCCCAAAGGCTAACACACACACACACACACACACACACACACACACACACCAGTGCATCTTGAACAGCGCGGCTGAAATGAAGCATCATTTTTGGGCTCCATGTTCTCCTCTGACTGAATGACTGACTCCACATCACACATCATCTCCATATCAGGAATCAATATCCGCCTTCTGTCTGTTTCCTCCTCCGTCTCCTTCTTTCCTTCCTTCCTTCCTTTCTCCTCCTCCTCCTCCATTCGTCTGAATCTCTGACTTCCATCATCCCAGTTTCTCTCTTCAGTCTCTCCCCCACCTCCTCCCCCCCCTGTTCTCCCTCTCTGGGGCTGCAGATCCCCTGGTGCAGCTGCAGGAGGAGGTGGAGGCGTTTGGGGGGGTGGAGGGGGTTGAAATTAATGAGAGGAGCCTGGAGGTATTGACTTTCCTGGGAAAACACAGCTCTCTAAAAATCAGTGGCCGAGCGCCGCAATAACTCAGCACCCATCGATCCCACAGCATCGCCCCCCCCCACAGGACGCATTGATTCGTGCATTACAAGCTGTGAGGCCGGCAGTGTGGACCAGCAGCACCACCCGGCTGCTTCAACACCAGCAGCTCTGCTCAGGAGACGTGATGAAATCAGCAGAACCACAAAACTGCAGAATAAAAAAAAACTACAAAACTCCAGATCCAAAAGACAAACTGCAAAAACTACAAAAAAACATACAAAACTACGGAAGCAAAAAAAAACCTACAAACCTGCAGATACAACAAAAAACTATAACAAACTACAAAACAATAGAATAAAAAACTACAAAACCAAAGAACAGGAGAGGGCGGAGTCAGAGGAGACCAGCTATGAACTTTATATTTTTCTCTGTAAATAAACTGAAATAAAACATTGCCGTGAACAGTCTTCACGTGTGGTCAGATCGGCAGCAGAAAACATGGCTGCCGATCTGGAACAGACGAGCTTAAACTCCTGAAGGAAATGACATCAGCGGGACGCTTCTTCTTCCCCTCTTCAATTATCCACAGCTCGTCTGTTCCGTGTTTAAAAGCTCATTTCACATTCATGAACACACGGCTGGCACAACGAGTGGCTCTGGAAACGCACGCCGACGCGCTCTCGCTCTTAAAATATGGATGTGTAAATCAGACGAACTGCTGATGTGTGTGCACAATATGGCCGCCTCTCTGGCAGGAGGAGCGGGAAGAAGACTTGGGAGAATTACAAGAAACTGTACGACATTATGATGCAGCCACCTGTCGGGGTTCGGCCTCACGATGCCTTCAGGGACACGCACTTTTGTTGTCTCCTATCAATCAAGCTGAAGTCAGATGTTCACGCTTCTTCCTTTGATTTGTGGAATCTGCCTGCTGACGAACCACGAAGCCTGGAAGTTTTAAAGAGCACCGCTCTCTGCTGCAAATCCTGTGTATTTTACATTCCTGCTGCCAGTTTTAAAGCATGTTGTACTGATCATTTTCATTTTCATGTCCCAAAGAGCTGGTCCCAAGCCATATTTAGATTTTTGAATTTCAGGACTCTTTGCTATGGCAACATATTCCACAAACATCACAGGAACTGCCCATAAATCAGCTCAGTTTCTCAGTAATCAATGCTATCATGATACATAATGAGGCCACAGCTACAGAGTTTTCTTGTTACTACACAGCAAATTATTTCATTTTAATAATGACGACATGCCATAATACTGCCAGAGCTACTTATTAAAACAAAAACATTCGATCTCTCGTTATAACGTGAAATATCACTTAACATGTGACCGTTTCTTCATTATTGACTGAAAATCTTTATCTGTTTAACCAAACGGACCACACCTTTTATCTTCACTTGCTTCACTTTTATAACTACATTTTAAATGACTAAATAACTCTGTTTGTTTCTATGAGAAAGAGATTTTATCTTCCTGGTGTCTGTTATGTCCTGCAGCATTCACACCTGCAGATGGACGTAAAACAAATGTGCTTTGCATCACCACATAATAATAAATAATAAATGCAGATGTGATGTTCACTGAGATGAACTTTCATACTGAACAGAAATGAACGCAAAGTGATGGAAGCCTGCAGGGACAAACGCTTTCAGACCTTTAAATAAAGGACTTCAGGATTCATTTGTCTTTCCTGTTTTAGGAGGTCAGCTGTCCAGACAAAACTGGAACGAATCACCACATGAAACTTGTGCATTTCAATTTAAACTATCCACATTTTTGTCTTTTCCGTTTGAGAATTTGAGGTTTTCCACATTTTGCAGGACGTCTGGGAGCCCTGACCGTATCCTAAAAATACAGCATATCAGGAAACTCATGTTTTCTGGTGCTTTATTAGTCTACTCTACATTTCGTTGTACCATCGGATCATAGAGGACACTTGTTTGGATCTGAAATATCATCAGCCTTGATATGAATCCAGTGCGATTAAAACATGTGGCTGGTCCTTTAAACTCCTGCAGGCCCTGCCGGCGTGTTTCAGAGGGGAACACACTCTAATGGACACTCTATTCACAACACACCTCCATATAAAAGCAAAGCTCGCAGCTCTTGTCAGTCGTATCTGTAAATGGAATCACAGATTAGCATTGCAAAAGGAGGCGGCGGTGTTGGCGTCCATTGTGAGCGACCGTCTCGTCCCTCCTCTGCGCCGCACTGCCGTCGGAGGAGGAGGCGCCTCCAACAAAGACCACAGCGAAAGGAAGGAAGCGGTGATAAAGTGGTGTCAAACAGAAAGCCTGAACACGCTCGCCTCTTTCACGGCCCGACGCAGTGACATTTACTTATCGCACTAAACAGCCTTCCATCTGACCTTTCTGCTACTTTGAATGACATCTGGATATTCTGACGGAGTTTCCAAAGTTACCAAAAACCTGCCAGGCTGCATTTTAGGTAACTGTGTCTAAGATGCAGGCAAAGAGTGAGCATGAGACGATGTTGGTTGGCGACCAACAACAAGTTAATATTTCAGAGTTTCCCCTTTACGAAGGAATTTGTTTTATCTTGGTGTCGGTCTGCAACCGTTCCCTCTAACAGGGATATCTGGTGGCAGAATCTGCACCTTTGTACTCCAAAAACCTCTAAAACATTCCCTTTAACAGGCAAAACTATTTTAAAAAAGGGACTTTGATTTGTGATCAGTAAGTTAAGCCTCGAAAAACCCAGACCTTCCCTTACGGAGGGTCAGGCTCTAAAAACACAAATCAGTGAGGTATTGATGTTCATGTTTTGTGATCAGTAAAAGTGTCTGAGAGCTGAAATACAGAGAAAGGCGGGTCAGAGGGCAGCAGATCCTCTGCAACGTGGATCAGCATGTGACCTCTGACCTGAGCCTCTCCGTCCCCTTATTCATAGTTTTAATGACAGACGGCTCCGTTCAGACCAGAACAGAGGAGGACTTTGTTGAACTAAAAGCCCAAAACCTGCCAGTGTCATCACACCTAAAATGACAAGACCGAGTATCAGATGTTCCTCCACTTCCATGAGAACAGGACCATCAGACATATGTACTGTGTTGTCAATCGGCGGCCTTACCGGTGTAGACGAAGCGTCCTGGTGCTCCTTTGCAGAACTGTTTGGATTTATAGGACAGCGTGACCTCCACGACCCCGGGGATGTGACGAGGGGGAGTCTGGACCCGGATGGCGTGAGGGGTGATCAGCTGGATGATGAAACACACACAGACACCACGTGGGTCACAAGTGGAGAACAGGCAGTGTTGAAGCTGTTTCTTTGTGTTGCTGTTGAATCAGGTTTCGGTTTCAGTTCCAAAACCAAATGACAAGTGAGATGCAAAAATAACAAAGACGGCGAATCTCACTGTGCATGAACACAAAGGCGTGCGGTGAACATCTGTAGCGCCTGTGCTCTGCAGGAGAAGAAGTGTCCTTTAATGAAACCTTCAATTTATTCCCTGACATTTCCACCTCCTGCAGGGTTTAAACTGCTGTCAGCTCACACTTGACTTGCTGAGTCCCTGTGAGCTGCAGATTCATGCGTGCAGATTCCGGGGCGACTCAACACTGGCGTTTGATGAGGAGTGTAACGGAAGCCTGCAGCAGCAGAGAGTTTTCTTTCTGTGAAAAAAACTTTTGGTGAAAACAGTCCGGCTGAATTCCTGCAATCTGGGTCAGCGTGCGGCCTGCGTTCAGAGGGATGCTGGGCTTTGGAGTCAGACGACACTGATCAAAGTGATGTGAAGTGAACAGCGTGTGGAGGTGTATCTGTCTGCCTCACGCCTCCTTCCCCGCCAGGTGTTCTGCTCTTCTGGACCTGCTTCAATATTTCATGGCGTGCCGTATGCGCAGCTCCTCCTGCAACTCAACACGCACTAAATCTACATATTTTTGGGGGCATGCAGACCTGGCGGAGCTGTGCGGCTACAGATAGAGATGCAGGTGTTCCTGCGAACGAGTGTGTGTGCAGACGAAGAAGATGGAGAACCTGATGTACAGCATGTGCAGCTGCTCTCGCGTCGCCGACTCTGTGCCAAAAATTGTTGTTCTGTGAAATTGCTGGGTCTGTTTGATTTCACCTGATAAATGAAATGCAAACATTGCATCACGGATCTGACCTGTGAACTCACAGGCTGTAAAATCTCAACTGAATGAAATCTGTAGCGACTCTGAGCTGCTCAGGGCCTCAGATCACAGTCAGAAATCAGTGGAGCAAAAGAGCAGGTCGTCTAAAAATACATCTAGGAAACAAATATTTTCCTCTTTAAACGAAATCGACGTCCCCTCACCTCACTCCAGACCAGCATGGTGCCGAAGACGACCTGCAGGCCGTCGAAGAAGTTGTCCCCGATGAGGATGACGGTGGCTCCGCCGGTCGTCCAGCCCTCGCTCGGGCTGATGGCTTTGATGCAGGGCGTGGCTGCTTCGGGAACACAACAGCAACATGAGCGATACAATTAGAAATACAGCCAAGACGTCGAATCACTGTCAGAAAACGCTTTCTACAAA
Organism: Gadopsis marmoratus; assembly: GCA_036023855.1. NCBI lineage: Eukaryota > Metazoa > Chordata > Actinopteri > Centrarchiformes > Percichthyidae > Gadopsis > Gadopsis marmoratus. The sequence continues at coordinate 5,025 of JAVQJF010003225.1, forward strand.
AATAACTGCGTTCAAATTAGACATTTATTTCCACCAATAAAAGGCTGTGTTTGGCTAACAACTCAGGTTCAGGTTAGCAGATGCTAACTTAGCAATTTAGGCTAGTTAATAGTTGAGCTCCACAGTTTTTGTTTGAGGAAAGCTAACGGTTAGGTACAAAGCTAAAAGTAATGTTTCACGTTTCAGATATTACAGCTCAAGAGCTTCTTGTTAGCAAACTGTTGACTTTAGCAACTCAAACACATGTTTTCAGATTAGCTAAAGGCTAGATGAGATACAGTTCAGTTCACAGCTAATTGTGTTCTTGTTAGCAAACCGGTCGGTTTAGCAGCACAAACACAGTTATTGATATTAACAGTTCTGTGTGAGCAAACTGGCAGTTAAAAGACAGTTAAAAGTGATTGGTTGAGATTATATAACACGTAACATTAGCAGCTAAAACACTCAGGTTAGCTAACAGCTCAGCTCCAGTTTCAAGTTTAACTGTCATATGCAGTTTAACACAACATTGCCATGAAATGTGCCGGACGAGAGTCGGCCAGCCGGTTAGCGTCACGTTTGCTCCCAGTTCAATTATTTAAATTTTCCCTCCTCCTAGAGATTTATTAGTTAGGATTTGAATTCAGATTGTTTTCCGGCGCCGAACTACTTCCTGTTTCCACTGGTGTGTCTTTGGTACAATTTCAATTTTATCGGCTAAGACAGTTTTATCTTCACGGAAGCATCAACAGAGACTGCTGGTTCGGTCAGAAAGTGAAGCCACTTGACTTCAAAACATGATTTTAGAAATTCAGAACAAGTCAATCTTTAACAAAACCACAGCTAATTATTGAATTGACCTTTTTTAGATTCTCAGAGAGCTTTCAGCCAGATTTCCCTCCTCACTGCACTGATCCACCAGCAGCCTGTTAGTCCACCACTAATACATGCAAAACGATTGGTTTTTCCAATGGCACAGAGATCAATAAGGGCCTCCACATAAACAGCGTCTCCGTGATGACTAGACTGCAGTCCGGACAGAGACGAGTCGAGTCAGACAGGCGGACGGACCGCGAGGAAACAAGACGAGGCTCCGCAGGTTTACAACCTTTTCCCGGACCGAGAGCCATTTTATTGGGAGGGTGATTTGATATTCCAGTCAGAGCTCCGAGTTTCCTTTTGTTTACTATGTGATCTGATCCATAAACCTGACTTCAGAGACTCAGTGCAGGTACAGTTTTCACCACTATTAGTGGAGTAATGATCTACTACGAGTTACTGGAAAGAGACACCTGTTTGTTTTAGATCTAGCTTATATGCTCTCAATCACATTCTTTTCATTTTTATTTATTATGGAAATTTTATTCCGGAAAGTTTCCTGCCCACACAGGATTGTTTTAGTTTGAATCAAATAAGTTTCTGGACGTTCTTTCAATGTGCACACGTTCTCATCAGTTTCAGATGTTTCGAACCTCAGAGTACAAGGCCAGGTGAAGTGTGACAAGTCATTTTGTTACGTCAGGCCAGTGTCACATCCTGATATTTAGCTGAAAGTTTAAAGACCAAACTGATGTTTAAAGTGAAGGTTGGACTTTTGTTTTGAAGGGATCCTCCCCCCCCGGTTACAGGATCAGCTTTTGAAAGTCACTCCGAGTTTCCAGATAAAAGAAAAGAAAACCCCTTCAGCAGCAGCAGCTGAGGGTCGAGGCTGTTCCCGCTCCGAGGAGTCGATTGTCATCTCCTTATTAATTTCTCCCTTTTGTCACAGCAGTAAACAAACAGTCCAACGGGTCTGAGGAGGGGTGGTGTTGGTGGTGGAGGAGGGGGACTATCCAATCAAACGAATGGAGCACAAAGGCGAGGAGCAGGCGGTGGAAAGTTTTATCGAGGATACGGGGGGGTTGAGGGTTGGTGACAAAGGCAGCAGCAGATGTTGTGGCTTTTTATCAGCTCTGAAAACATCCCAGTCTGGATGAGATGAAAGGCCCCAAGCTTTCCTCCACGGGCTGAGATACAGGGCCGTCTGGTAACCAGCGGGCCCCTTTGGCCCCTGCAGGACACGGTACAGTACCCCCCCCAGCCTCGGAGCGCAAACGCATCTGTACATGAATGTTTAGTGCAGATTTGATTTGTTCCCTCGGTGTCTCAAGGTGTTTCCACAGGTGAGGAACAGAACATCTCAGCTTGGTTAATGACATATCTGTGTCAAACGGCATTTGTTTTATCCCTCTGGACATGCCAGACAGGTGGGGTCTGCCACACAGGACAGCAAAGAAAGAGTGACAAAAGTTTGGGCGATCACAGGAGGTCAGCTTACTCTGCTTTTCCTTTGATCAACAACCGTATCCCGTCTGAACCCGGTGAGATGAACACCACCCTCCTGGTGCTGCAAGTAGGTCAAACCAAGCGAGGCAATTACATCATCTGCTCCTGGAAAAGCCTCAAAACTTTAAAACAAGTTGAGGGAAGCTGCAGAGGTAGTCGTTTGGGAGATGAAAGAGGGAGGACACGGCGGCGTTCAGAAGAGCTCGACTGCGAAGACCAAACCAGTGTCCAGAAGGTCAGACAAAGTCTATGATAGTGAAAGTTGGTTCGGTCGACTTTCTCATCACCAAGATTTTATCGGATGCCCTGATGTGCTGACCCCACCCGCCTGGTGTGAAGCAGTTACACCATCTCTCCAGTTCTGCAGAGCGAGGTGGCCTGGTGGAGGAGAGGTGGACGACACGCCGGCTTGCTGATGTCAGATCAGTATTTAGGGTTTGTTTTAACCTTCTGGACGTGCCAGGCAGGTGAAGTTTACAAAAACAAAGATGACACAGTAAATGTTGAGAATTTTAGGCCGACACAGGAGGTATCTGAGGGTCACTTTAGTTTTGCATCTCACCCTAAAGCCTTGATATAACTCCACCCGTCCGGAACAGACGAGAGACGTCCGCATAAGCATCAAATTTGAAAGCGAGTTGAGGGGAAACTGAACAGGAAGCTGGTCTGGAAAGTTGGAGAGGGAAGATATATTGATCTGTTCGTGCTCGATTGGCTCAATAGATGTTGAGTTCGTTTAACGCTCCTGTAGGTGCCAGATGGGTGGGACAAAACAATGAGTGCTGGGATGTTCAGATTAAAGTATATTAAAGTTGATTCCTTTCTGACATCCTTTCTGATGCTGTCTGAAAAACCTGGTACTGGTAGGGTTAAGCCCCACCCATCTGGCACTCCAAGTAGGCCGAATCAAGTGAGAGACTTATGTCATTGCTCCTGGAAGCGCCACAGTGAGGCAGGAGGGATTTTATTAGAGTGGGGACAGGGCAAAGTGGTATTAAAGTTTACAACTTCGGAGGAAATGTTACCTCTGAGTTCCAGCTCGCAGAGTCGAGTTTCATCATGTGAAGTTTATACATGAATGATGCATTTTATTTGGTCGCTACGGACGCTGGAAGAACGGAGCGTTTGTTCGCCGTCCTCTCCCGAAGGTGCAGGACGTCCAACAGGAACACGGGGCAGGACGGACACCTGCCAGCAGCGGCAGGGTTTCATGCAGACCTGCAGTCGCTGTTTCACTTTGCCGGAGTCGGTTTATGGGTTTTGTGATGTTCAATATTTGCTACTTTTCAATCAATCAAACACCCCCCAAATACGACAAGACCCTTCCACTAAAGACCGAAGCATCAAATCCGGCTGTGACTTTAGTTTCATCTTGTTTTGTTTTCCCTTTTTGCTGCAGTGACTCTTAAAGGGCCAGTCCGCTGATTGGAGAGTCATGGCTCTCAGTGTTACACACTGCAGCTGAGGAGACGGGGGGGGGGGGTTCAGGCTCTAATGAAAGACACTATCCAGGTGTATTATGGGAAATGCTGCTGCTCAGATTTGGACCTTTCTGTTTTTAATGTGTCTCTCACAAGAAAAACAACTTTATGGAAGTTTAAAATTAAATTTCTGTAATTTCCTTTAAATGTTTAAGTGAAGTCAAATCATTTAGATTCAGTCAATATGTGAAATGATCAAATCACCACGTGACTTCTATCTTCATATACAAACCTGTAATTTGGCAGCACTGTGCCTGCAGAACAACCCCCACCTTTTTATGCTTCAAGGTCTTTTATTAAAATTCTGCCTTTCTTTTGAAAGTATGGAAGGACAAAGAGACAGGAAACACACTCCAACTCGTGATGAACCCTTCAACCTAAGAGTCTCTGAGCGACGTCTAACCTTCAGAGGGGTCCAGGCGTCGGGCGCGGCGGCCATGTTTGGAGTTGTTGTGGACGAACATGTTGTCCGACACCGCCAGCACGTGACCGTCCACGTTGACTGTGGTGGAAACCACCACCTGCAACACAAACACGTCAGGGTCATTTATAGCAGCACTGGATCAGAATCACTAATGAACAAGTGACGAATCTCAGGTCCGTCACAGTTCAGACTCTTACCTGGAACCTCCTCATGTCTCGTGGGTTTCCTGCATTTTTCAAACAGTTCTGATTGCACTTGAGGAAGAACTTTAGGAAGAATCTGCAAACAGAAACACACAGACAGGACAGATCAGTCTGGAGGCTCGTTTCACTGTTTGACCCGACCTGATCCCACTGAACTTCACACAAGACGCCGATCCAGGATCAGAGACAACACAGGAGGTCAATGGAGTCGGGCTGAGTTTAACTTTACAGGACGCTCATTCTACATCACCACCACAGGTTCTGACTCATTATTCTTTATTGAAATGTATTTATATTTACACAGAACTTCAGCAGCAGCATGAGATGAGCCCGTTAACGAATGTTTTAATTGTAGACGAGTTGCTGCATCAGTCCATCGATAAACACCTATAGAACGTATGGATGTCTGCTCACAGCTGCACGATATTGTGTTATAAAGCACTTATTACATGTTTATTCACGAGGATTAAAGTCAAGCACACAAAGATCATTCTTCTGAGATAATAAATCCAACAACATGAATCCACAATAAATCATCTTCCTACAGGCATGGTGGCGTGGAGTTTGGAGTGTGCATGTTCTCCCCACGCTCACTAGGGGTTTCCTCCATAACAAATATATAACCCCAAGGAAAAACATGCAAGAAGAACAGACTGCTCTCCTGTCCCTGAGCAAGGCAGGGCAGAGCACTTGGACTTGGCCCCCGGTCACCGTATCAAGGCTGACCGCTGCTCCAGGCCGTCCTCAGGAGGACAGACGGCTGGACGGGTTAAAGGCAGAAGAAGAATTCCTCTGTGGGACGCAGTTGCATGTGTGTGTAACCTTCATGTGTGTATGTGTGACTTCACGTATGGCAATAAAAAGACATCAGGGTCTGTGTTTGATGTTTGATGTTGACAGAAAATGATTCAAACCTAAAACGCTGATTGAACGTAGATCCATGTCCAGTTAATAAGTTAGTTGTCTTTATTGTTGGTGGAAGCTCTTTGTTTGGGTTTCTGGCCGTCGGGTCGCATGTCGTCTCGGCAGCAGATGGAATTATCATTCTGTGGCGGCGTCTTGATAAAGACGGGCGACACTTCCTGCAGACTTATGGCGACTCATTAGGAGCCGCCTTTTCCCTCCTGCACGTCCGAAAGCTCGCCGCCACGTGTTGATTTACGTTGGTTTTTTTACGGCAGCACAGGAGTATTGATTGGGAATGGATATCAATGAGGACGGGCGGTAATAACCCGCAGCTTTGGACGAGGACAGTGGGGGGGTCAGAATGGATTGCCACCTTAATGCATTTCCCACTGCCTTGTAATCTGCGCACATCCATCTCTCGGACCATAAGCCCCCCCTCCCGTCCTGATGGAGCGCTTCCTTTTTAATTGCCACATTATCACAATAATAATCCGGGCAGTTAACAAGCGGCAAGGTCGCAGACAGACATGTCACATTAACCAGGGGATAACCTCTGCAGAATACCCGCCTCCTCCACCTCCTCCACCTCCTCCACCTCACTCTGCCTCAGCAAGGCATGCTGGGAGTGCACGAGGAGGGGGGGGGATATAAATGAGGTCGGCATCGATTTCCACCTTAATAAGACAGTAACAATATCTTTAAAAACACACAGCGGGAGCTCAGCCAGGTTTCACTTTCTCTGCAGGCTGACACCACTGTTACTCTGTCCTCCAGGAAACTGCACTTCACAAAAATACATGAATTTACTCCTTAATAATGATGTCATTAAGGAGAAATCATGGATAGTAATATTAATTTTCTTTATTGTGGTCTAGAGAGGTTTCTAAGAAAATAACAGGCGCCTTCATTTGGACTTTAAAGGGGCTTTTTATTTGAGCACCAGGTTTTCAAATTGACCAAATAACATGAAAGCCACAGCTTTATTCATACTTTCAAAGAACCTTAGCTGTTCTTCTTTTGAGAAAGGCTTTCATGCCAAATTTAAAGGTTTAAACCTTAAAAATGCTTTATATATTTACACTCCATTAATTAAACCACAACTTTTTACCTTAACAGCAAAATTCAGGTCATTTCAAGGTAAAGATTCCTGCATAACTAAGTATATTTTTTTAGATGTTAAGTTTTTTTATTCATTTCTTAGGAACCAATGCAAACATGTACCTCTTTATCTATTAATTAACCCCAAATTTGCACCTTTTTGTAAAATGTGCAATTAGAATATTAAGGTTCATTTAAGGGTCAAATTAACGGGTATCTAATGTTGAATTTTAACATATTTTTTTAACCCTTCGAAACCCCTTAATCGATTCAGAAAAGCCATTAAATGTGTTTCTACAGGTAATCAATCTCGAGTTATAAATAAATATAATGAGAGTCAGCTGGGACGAGGTTTCCTGCGCTGCGTAAAAGGGTCACTTCCTCCAGAACCGACTGTTTCTGCAGCAGAACATTAAGAACTGGGACGCAGCGCAACAAGAGGAGCCGGTGAGCGACGGAAGGAGAGATTCCTCTGCGGACTGACCCTTTAAAGACAGAGAGAGAGAGAGAGAGAGAGAGAGAGAGAGAGAGAGAGTATCGACTGAAAGCTGATCTGCTGCTCTGGAGGCTTTAATGCCCTTTATGGCAGAGAACAGAATAATATGGAGCTCCATTCAGATGATACTGAGTCCTTCAGAGAGCTGATATGGATCAATACGGATTGAATTGGAGACAAGAGGCTCACACACACACACACACACACACACACACAAATACAGTGATGCTAACACACAACAACAATACACACTGAGACTACATTCTGCAACAATACACACACGTACACACAACAACAATACAGACTGACAACACACACAAAACACACACACACTCGCAACGATACACACGTAAACAAAACCACATCAACACACACACACAGAGCTCTGCTCACTTGTGCGTGTGTGTAAAATGAATGTCATGTGATTAAAGCAGAGAGGTCGCAGTTTCCCAGAAGAAGATCTGAACCATCTGAAGACCACTTCCTGTGCTCACAGTGACGTCGCACAGTGTTGTTGCAGTGGCCCGACCCGATCCAACACCTGTGCACCAGCTGCAGCACACCTCCGGACGGGCCACGTGTGGGTCAGAGAGGAAGTCAGAATACTGGAAAGAACCCTCCCAAAGACCTCCATCAGTCAGCACGGACCCAGCCCAAAGCTGGTGTTGTGACTGCAGGACGTTTTGAACTCAACAGACACTATTATCAGTGTTGATATTAACATCAGAACCGTGTTCTCTATCATCCTGCTTGCTTCTCCTGGTTCTGGTCTGGTTCTTGCCACTGTCTGCTGGTGCTGCCCGTGGTGGGAACTGTTGGGTCTCTGTAACAAAGAGTCTGGACCTGCTCTGTGTGAGCAGGTGCTATGAGATAACTTTGCCATGATGTGGCGCTGTAAGAATATTGATGAATAAAGTGTTGGTGACGGTGGACATACAGAGCAGCAGGGGACCGATCCACTGACGACGCAGGATTATGTCCCTGTTACTCACAGCGTTGTCATGGCGATGTGAACTGCTGGAAAGAGTGCTGCGTGTCGTTGGTGTTGAGCTACATTGGTGCAACTGTAGCTGTGAGAAAATGTCCGAGTCACAAATAAACACGGCCTCCGTTTACTCTCTCAAGTCAAAAAGAGATTTCTCGCGTTAATTAACTGCGACAGCGAGCAGCATGATGATGAACGGCGTCATCAAAACTCTAGACAACGGAGCGGACACAGAAGTCCGCTTCATTCTGTTCCGGCACCAAGACATTCATCAGGACTGTGAGCTTTGGAGGCCAACGTCACTGTGACACCACGCAGACAACCGGTCAGCTGTCTCCACACAACACACTGAATGTTGAGGTCACGTTAAATGTTGTTGTCGCCAATCGAGCCGGAGTTTGAGAAACGCTGCTATATTATAGAAATATCAGTCATATAAAACACTTCAGCTGTTTCATTTAGCCGAGCAACACTTTGTCAGGTTTCAGGAACTAAAAGTGGATTTAACAAATAGAAATGTTAAAGTTGTCTGTCAACATTTTATTGTTCAGCATCAGCACTTTGTGACTTTACAGGAACATTTATTGAAAATGTTTCCTGACTGTGTTGGAGAAACGCTCAGTGTGTATTTGCACGTTAGTTAGTGGGATTAAACATTACAGCAGTAACACTATACTGTGGGGGGGGGGGGCTGACTTCACCGGCCACTCCAGATGATGTCACCCCCGACCACACCCAGTGCACTATGGGAAGCAATTACGTCGAGCTCAGATTACAGGGCCCTGGTGAACACACACACACAATCACACACACACACAGACACATACAATCACAGATACACACACACACAGACACAATCTCACACACACACACTTATTACGTTAGGCAAGAAAGAAAGAAAAAAAAAATCAATATTTCAGCAGGAGTATTTTTAAAAGCTGCCGTGTTGCCGATCCTGCCGCCGCCGCTGCTGCTCGCCCTCACAGTTTGATGCTCTCTGTGAGGAGCCACCTCGCCTCCCGCCGCTGCCAGTTTACCACCTGACCGCCTGGCGAGTCCGGGCCAGCACGCCGCCGACACCGCCATCGACTCATCTCACGGGTGACAAACTGAAATGAAGCACAAAGCAAGCGTGGCGAGCCGAGGCCGCTGCTGAGCTGGGAACAATCCGTCCTGGTTAACCCGCTAAGCGCCTCGCCGTCACATCTCATTTGTTTGCAGCTAACGAACAAACCGTGCAGTAGGAACAGAAAAACAACAAGCTCGCAGGCAGTTTGTGCTGCAAAAACATCAGAAGAAGAAGAAGAAGAAGTGGAAGGCGTCGCCTCATTAGAAGGTCGAGTAAAGTCTAATATTGACTCTGCCGCGTTGTCGAAAGGCCCTCCTCAAATAATTACTGAGGAATTCAGATGATGCTCCTCTGCTGCTAATTAGGATTTGAAACAAGAGCAGCTTCACGCCCGTTACCATCACATGATGATTCACTGGCCTCAGCACCCGGTGTGTGTTTGCTTTTGTCTGGCCTTATTACAGCACATGAGCTGTGTGTGTGTGTGTGTGTGTGGATGAGGCCCTCCTTGGCTCTGCTACACACCATCAATAATTCACAAGCCAAGATGGCAATTACAGGACCATGTACAATCAAACTAAATATTTGATGAGGCACTAAAACAGTCCCTGGAACAGATCTGCCTCTGTCTCTCTCTTTGCCTCACACACACACACACACACACACACACACACACACACACACACACACACACACACTGTCTATTGTCACAACACATTAGGTCCTCGGTCCCTTAATCCCCAGACTTTGTCTTGACACGCAAAAGCAGTTTATTCTGCTAAAAGAGCCTCGCGCAATTCATTTGTTCCGTCTGAAATATTGAGTGCCACCATTATGCATCCAGGGAGGCTGCGTGGTTTTGTCTTTGCAAATAAAGCGACAGTGACGACAACAAACGAGGAGGGGTCGCATTAAATATCTGAAACTAATCAATCTGAATCGATCGCAATAGTAGGAGAGATTCTTACACCCTCCTCCTCCTCTGTGACCGGAGGGAAATTTTTCTGCATAAAAAACAATGTGACACAGAATCCATCACGAAGAAGAATAAAAAAGCTTGAAACTGAAAACGTGACATCGCAGGATCGATCGCAGACGACGAAAATGTACAAACGCATGGAAGAGTTGGTCTGCAGGGAGTGTTTGACAGGTGCAGTTCAGGTTCAGGTGGGCGGGACTATGGCGGGCCTCACCTGTGGGTTCTGCTGGGTCTCGTTGGGCTGAAGCCAGGTGAACGGCTGCAGGTGTAAATGTTGCACGTTCGTCTTACGCTTGTGTGGAGGTCAGTCGTTTCAGCCACAAACAACTTTGACTTTAACTTTGGAAACTTATCTCCAAAACTTCTTCACTAACGTCACTAAAATCTATCTAAAAATCAGTGCCGTCGATGCTCCGACATATCGGTTGATTAATAAATCCGTGATAATAAAGCAGCAGAGAAGAACACAGCCGAGATGTTTCAACATGAGAGTTGGTGATCTGTTATTTCCTGTTAGCTGGAGGAGAGACGAGAGAGTGTGTGTGTGTGTGTACACATGTTGTGGTGAGATGTTGTGTATAAAAAAAACACATGCTGAGTTCCTGGAGCGTAGAGACGAACAGAACATCCCATAATTATTTCATACTGCTTGAGAGAGAAACCGAAAAAAAAAGGACATTTTTTTTTGGTAGAGTAAACCAGTTTTCCTTTACACACACACACACACACACACACACACACACACACACACACACACACACACACACACTGAACTCTGGTTACTCCTCAGCTGTATTTTGGCAGCGTTGTCATGACGATCAGAATATTTGTCTCTGCGATTGAAAAATCATCTGTGTGACGCAACACTGCAGCCGGATGGTGTGTGTGAGTGTGTGAGTGTGTGTGTGTGTGTGACATCATGACTTAAAATGGTTTTACATTCAAAATCCGGGGAAAAACATCCGATAGTGAAAACTGTCCAGCCAATCAGAGGCGTGAAAACTCACACACACCCAAATAAATGTGTTCTAGAGCCATAACACACACACACACACACACACACACACACACACACACACACACACACACACACACCTCCTTCTGTTCCTGTTCTTTGTGAAACTCAACAAACGTGACAGTGAGGTGACACGTGACACATATTACAGGGGCCCGTAGGACTGGGGCAGGAAACAGACCACGAAACACACCAGGAAACATACCAGGAAACATACCAGGAAACACCAAGAAACACACCAGTAAACACACCAAGAAACACACCAGGAAACACACCAGGAAACACACCAGGAAACACCAAGAAACACACCAGTGAACACACCAAGAAACACACCAGGAAACACCAAGAAACACACCAGGAAACGCACCAGGAAACACAAAGAAACACACCAGGAAACACCAAGAAACACACCAGGAAACACACCAGGAAACACCAAGAAACACACCAGGAAACACACAAGGAAACACCCCAGGAAACGAAACAGACCAGGAAACACACCAGGAAATAGACCAGGAAATACAGAGAAACACACCAGGAAACAGACCAGGAAACACCAAGAAACACACCAAGAAACACACCAGGAAACACCAAGGAACACGACAGGAAACACACCCGGAAACACACCAGGAAATAGACCAGGAAACACCAAGAAACACACCAGGAAACAAAACAGACCAGGAAACACACCAGGAAATAGACCAGGAAATACAGAGAAACACACAAAGACAGACCAGACTAGCTGCACCCCCGGGGGATCATGGGAGTTGTAGTGTACGTTGTGCAGTATATGTGGACAGCTTGGTAGCATATTGTCAAGCAGAGGGAGCTTCAAGGGAGCAGCTGCCACCAGATAAACCTCAACAGACGACCAAAACACTGAGAAATATGGGAGAGAAGAAAACAGCCTGGAAACAGTCAGCTCAGAGAGTGGGCCCTCTCTCCGAACTAAATTAATACATGTACCACCTGCAATTTGTCCTATTAAATATGCAAATATAATTGGTGCCTCTCAAACTAGAGTGCAGGAATCTCCAGGCAACCTTCAAGGGTCTTCCAGGGAGCTCCAGGGGCAAAAAATGTTTGCTAATGTTTTCATTTAATTCACCAGAAATGATCCCAATTTAAAGACGTGTAAAAGTCCAAAGTGTAATTACCTGCAGAGCTACCTCATCTGTATTCTCTCAGATTAAAGAGGTTTCCTTCAAGCCACAGTAGCATTCGTTAGCAGCTTACTTCATCAGCCAAGTTAGCATTCTTTACAGGCTCAGATAGCATTTGTTAGCAGAATTGCTATATCAATCAATTTAGGAATTGTTAGCAAGGTACTGTTTTAGCCAAGTTAGATTATTAGGCACTGTGATATTTGTTTACTAAATGAGCTAAGTTAAAACCTACGAGATGATGTTCATTAGTTCTTTACTTTTTCAGCCAAGTTAGCATCTGTTAGCAACTTGCTATTTTAACTGACTTGATTTATCCCTGTTTTAGCCACATTAGCATTTGTTAGCAACCTAATTTACCAAGTTAGTTAGCACTTGACAGAATCTCACTTTTTAAGCCAGGTTAGCATTTGTTAGCAATTTTCTTTATTAGCCAAGCTAGCGTGTGTTTGTTATAATAACGCCTGTATTGTTCCGGTTAGTGTTAACTTTACTTTTTATAGTGGAAATGATATATACAGATCAACATTTCAAAACTTTCTCTGTATTACAATCAAACAACAAAAAATTCAACAAAGAATTCATTATATGAATAAATAGTTTAAAGCAACGATTGGCTGAATATTCTCTAAAGATATATTCCAGGAGACCTTCCAGGCTTATCAAGGCTAATCAGTTCTGGGCCTGAGGGTCATGTGCATCTGTGAGGGGTCAGAGGTCATGTACTACACATTTCCAGGAAATAATGGAAATCACACAGTAGGACTTCATGTCCCATAATTCAGTTCTTTTTTCTTTCATTTTGGGGCCTTTATTTATCTTTTAGAGGATCTCAAATATAATTCCAGGTTTCTGTGTGAATCCTGCAGAAGCGCTGAGCTCACGGTCCTCATCGTGGGAGCAGCGCTGCCAGTTTCTGGTGTTGAACTGAAGGATTTCTTTGTTCTCTCTGGACGGAGAAGATCCTTCAGCTTCTAGTCTGATGAAATCCTCACAAAACCCAGCAGATAAACTCCAAACCCCCTGAAGGTAAAAACTGAAAACTGGACCACTTCTTTGCCAAAAACTTGACAGTTTTATGATGAGACACGAGGCTCATCATAAAATTCATCATGGTCAAGCTGTTTGTGGCTCAAAGGCACGTCGGCAGCCTCCAAAATGAAGGTCAGACCTCCAAATATCGAAGATCAACTTATTAAAATAAAGAGATGTAAACAGTGAGGAGGGTCTTTGGAGGAAAACCTGAATGTGGACTCCTCTCTGACCTGGAGATCCCAGACTGCGTCTGTCAGTTTGCTGCCGTTAAGCAAAGTTACAGCCTCAATCTTCATCTGCAGCTCTGAACCAGGACTTTTCCTCCATCCCATCACCTTCACTTCATTTTGTGTGTTTGAACCTTTCAGCCGTTGTAATTTTCGGGATAAGTTAAGCTACTCAGAAACGCCACCATTTGGCATGTGAGTGGTACTGCACATGTTCTGCAACAGTTCTGAGGAAAGGATCGCGTAGAATGAGTTTGACGTTTTGAACACAGTAAATATCTTTCGACAAACAGATGGAGGAGAATAAGATGTTCCTGAGCTTTAGTGCTTTCATAAAATGAGTGCATTGATGGTGGAAAACAAAAGATATAGATTTTTGTCTGGTCTGCAGTCTGAACTGTACGACATGAACGCAGCAGAATTCGCTAACAAACAGCATCTTTGCTAGTAGCTTATAAATTTGATTGCTGTCAAATGCTAACATGGCTACAAGAATAAGTTGTCATTGGCCAATCCTTCCTTACCAAGTGATGTGGGATAATATAGTGACATCGCGATCTGATTCTGGGACAGAGACGTTAGCTTGAATCTGACAGCTAGCTAAACTCCAGCAGTCTGATAACCTGCTGTTTCAGCGACCTAAAGGTCAGATCGCACACGAAGTGGCAGTAATGCTTTTCTCTGACCACTTCTATCTAATGCAAAAACATCGTCCTCCCAGGTTTATCATTCCAGCAGTACATTCCTAACACGTACAACTTTATTGCTCCACATTCAAACTAAAGGCCGACACTAACAATTTTAATTCACGTTTTACATCCGTTTGCTTTAGGTAGCAACACCCTCCACTAAAGGGTCATTCTGCTGTTTTCAACAGTTTTAGCTCCTTAAGCACGAAACGTGCAGACTTTATATTTTTGCGAAACATTTTAAAAATACCGTATAAATATTTGGTCAGTGATAGTCGACTTCAAATCTAGTCAACTACTTTAATCAGTCAGTAACACGTTGTTGTTTTCACAGTGCGACTGAACACTGGCTGGTGCTCAAATACCTCAAATACTGACGCAATACCACAAAGGAAAATACTACATGCAATTAAAAGAGAGACTGAAACTTCTGAAAGACTCGTTCTCTTACAAAGGAAACGACAGCTACTTCTACTACATTTTTACTACTGTTACTACTTCTTCTACTACATTTACTACTTCCTCTACTACTTCTACTAGATTTACTACAGTACTACTGTTACTGCTCCCACTTCCTCTACTATTTTTACTACTACAGCCACCACAAGTACTACTGTTATTCCTTATTCTACTGCTGTTACTACAGTTACTGCCACCACCACTACTACAGTTACTACTACTACTACAGCCACCACCACTAGTACTGACAGGCTGCTACAACTACTGCTGAGATTACAAATTCCACTACTGCCACTAATACTACTGCTGCTCCACCAGCAATACAACTAGCACTACTACTAATACTCCTACAACTGTACTACTTACTGACACTGCTACAGTCCTTGTAAGTCTTCTGACTCATCAGCAGTAGTAGCAGTAGTAGTAGTAGTAGTAGTAGTAGTAGTAGTAGTAGTAGTAGTAGTAGTACACAGAGCTGTGAGCCGCAGTGGTTCAGCAGCTGACTTCCTGTCGTTGATGAATGTGATTGGACGTTGGGAGCAGCAGCGTAGACTCGTCTTTCACTCATCAGTCTGACGAATGTTTCTCTGCATTATGATTCCAAACAGGCGTAGCGCAGCTCGTACAGCCGCTGAGGTATTTCATTAAGTGTCTGACTGCTGACGGTTGAACGTCCAGTTTTATTGAACCAAAATTAAAGGAAAAGAAAAAAAATGTGTCCATTTGAATAATGGCCTGGGGCGAGCCTTCCAACCATTTCATTTCAATATCTCTTCATGCCACTTTAACCTTTCCTGCTGCTGCTGCGACTCAGAGCGAAGGGAAATGAAATGCTGCTGTGCGTCACCTGAACAGGGAACTTCACAGATTCAATAATTACCAACACTGAGTACAAACAAGAGGATCCTTCTCTTTCATTTATTGTCGGAGGAGCTTCAGCTGCTGATTCTTAAAAAGGAACAACGTTTCTGCAGGAAAATAAGCCACATTAACACAAACAGGTCACAACATTTTATACATTATCTTTACGTTCATCTCCCGTCTACGTATGGAAGTCTGTGGCTGCCAACACTAAAAGAAAATCATTGGATCTAATAAAAAATGCATTTGTCTGCACAGGATGTATGACTCAATTAAAATCATTACATTTTAATTGTATTTCATTTAGATTTTAATTTAGATTTTTTTTACATTTTATTTAACATTTAAGAAGGCTAATTATATTTTATTCAAACACATTTTGGAATCAAAATAACATTTTCAGTTCAATGATTGAAAATGCACAATTATTGCCAAAATTTTAATTTTATAGGTCCGTTGAAAACTTTGACAAATAATTTTGTCTTTTTACATTAAATGGCAGACAATGTGCAACTTTTGCGTTTGTCTCCTAATGAAAAGGAAATTTTTTTTAATGGCTGGATTGTCCTCAGCCTCCTCTGTTAAATCTGTCCACATTTTAAAGCTGACCATGAAAAAGGCAACGTGCTGAAACCTGTTCAATTTTGGCAGTAAACCTTTACATGAAAATTAGGTTTGGATTTTTAAAAGTTTAATTCGGTCATGAGCTGATCACGTAAACATTTACATTTGCAGAAATTGTTTTATTTTAATATTTGCAGCTTTTAACTTCCGCAGACAAAGATAAGTCTGTTATTTCAGTAGTTTATCGTATTTGTAGAAAATAAGCAAATAAATATAAAAATCACTTGTACGGTCCTTTATCTGATATCGTCCTTTTTTCACTCAACATTCAATTATTATATATGTTATATATTATTATTAGTATTCTGCATGTTGTAACTGTCCTGCTAGATACACGTTTTACAAATCTTAAAGCCTTCCATGGAAGATCTGTGACTTTAGGACTTTCTTTGTAGTCATTCAACATCAGCTGATTCCATTATTTTAGTTTTATAATTGTAACTCAATCGTGACTCTTTTGGACGTCGCTGACTTGAACATCTGATAAATGATGATGAAGTATTAGTAGTGATGGAGTGCTATTAATTATAGTGGTGGTAATAATACTGTTTAAATATACAGGAAGTATACTGAACCCCCCCCCCCACACACACACACACACACACACACACAGTGCTGATTGGTTGCTGATAAAGAGGAGGAATAATGATGCAAGCGTTACAAAGTAAATGTAATTTACTCTCCTTTGAAGTCGGCGTCGACACCAAACCACGTCGGACGGTGGGGCCAAACACACACACACACACGTGCACACGCACGCACACACTCACACAAACACACACTCACACACACAAGAACAAGAAAAGAAAAAATTGCACCTAATTGGCACAAACAGCTCGGAGAAAACATGTTTTCCTGCTGGATCTATCTGCAGATTTCAGGGTTTTAAAGCTCGCTGCTCTTCTCCATCTGTTTGGCGGCGGCTCCACTCTGCTGCGCCGGGACCAGCGGTCAGCAGCAAGGTGAAGCCAGCCGCACCATCTGGCCTGACCTTGGGCCGGACTCGGCACAACGGAGGCCTGACTATCTGAGGCCGGACGCGAGGACAGAACAGCTCCTCCTGTTAAACGAAGACGTTTGTGTGTCCTGGTTCTGCTTCATCAGGTGTTTAAAGGCTGTTTCAGATCTGAAGCTGCTTCTGTCCTGTTGAGCACTTAAACATGGCACGAGGGAATCAGCCCGTTCTTCTCCAAAAAACATTTCATTACTCACCAATAACTGAGTTTAGTTTTCTGCAGCGTCACCAAAAAAACCAGTGTTTTCTGCAGCAACGTAACAAGACCTGCCGCCAACATCTTCTTCTGTGGTTTCCTCGGTTCTCCGCAGTGCTTTGGGAAGACGAGACCCTGGAACTAAATTTGGGCTCTGCTCAGGAGGTGATACTCAATATACATTCAGGTAGCCAAGAACAAACACCAAAACAGTAACCTCCAGTTTTCCTGCTCATCCAGGATCAGCAGGACAAACAAACAGCGCAACACTAAATATATAAAACCAGACTGTAGAAGAATAAAGCATCACAACGCTGCCGGAGACACACCGACCTGCTGCCCCCAACACTCTCTCTGTTTGATACAAACTACAGAGAGCAGCTGTTCCAGGACATTACTATATGACTAGAAGTGTTTTTAAAGATTTACGTCTTTGGCAGGAACCGATGGCCTTCGTTTTGTTGTAACTGACATACTGTATGTCACCGCCCACTTCGCTTGGTGCTGCATATTTATTTTTCAATAAGTTTGTCTTTCTTGTCCGTGATCGATATTTAAATGTCTTAAAAGGATTAAATGTCCGAATTTATTCTGAAACTAAAAAGTAGCTTTGAATTTGGAATAATGAAGTGACACCTGTGAGGACATCCTGCCTGGACGTTTCCTCTGAACTCTGCCACCAAATCTGACCCGAGTTCAGCTGTAAGCACACGTCAGGCGGCCCAGTCCATCTCAGTTTATATCAAATTTTAAACATTCTATTTATTTATTTTTCCTCCTCTTCCCTGAGAGTGAGAGAGAGAGTGAGAGAGCGACACCTCGTCCACAGAGCTTCATATTTCCAGCCTGCTGTAAGTGGATTACTGATGAAATCATTCACAGCTAATGGCATCCAGACGGCCGAGAGACAGAGACGGACACAGAGAGAGAGAGAGAGATTCCTACAGAGTTGATCTGCAGCTCATCTGCTCTGGAGATGAAGACAGAAACACTAGCATGACGTTTCCCAGGAAGCTTCTACTGAATCTGCTCCCTTTTCCCAGGAAAATGGCCTGAGGGATCCCGGGACTGGGTCACATGTACACCTCGTCCAAACCTCAATAAAGCTTCATGCAGCCGTCACGGCTACCTGCTGAAGTCTAACCAGGAGCAGCCCACATTAAAGCTGCAGTAACTCACTTCCTGTTGCTTTTCACAGGTGCAGAACCTCCACCCGCCCTGCAGTATGTAACAAATACAGACAAGTGCCCCCTTCAGCCCAGTCCAAACCACCTAAACCTCATGCTAACGTAGCTACATGCTAACAGAACCAGAGCGGCGTGCTACAACTGATGACAGGATATAAGATGAAGTTCTGCTCCACTAAAACTTCAGGATTTAACCAACATGGACTAAAAACATTTTAATGACGCTAAAATCAAACTTCTTTTACAGATAAATACAGTGTTTATCTCAGGAAACAGCTGGTACATGTATGAAACATGTACACACACACACTGTGGTCCTGAGGTGTTACAGACCATAATATTCTGGTTTCTGAAATACAAACAGAACTCAATTAAAGAGACAGCCATTATTATAAATATCATTAATATTCATGTGAGGAGAGGAGACACGGAGAAGAGAGGAGACAAGGAGAGGAGACACGGAGAGGAGACGAGAGTGGGGAGGAGAAAAGGAGAGGAGGAGAGGAGAGGTTGTGTACGGCAACCTGCAGTGTGTCCTGTGAATCCAGACACAACAACGGTCAGCTGTGAAACCAGGCATCATGGGAAATGAAGGCTGCCTGTCAGTTTACCTGCAGTGTGCGTTCTCCCACAGCAGGTAAACTCACTTCCTGTTCTCCTCCTTACGCATCATCAGCTTCCTGCCTTCTAATTTTAACTGTGAGACACTGCGAGAAGCAGACGAGAGCGAAGTCACACACACAGAGCTGACATCCCAGTGACCCCCTGGATCAGGAGGCGCCCCCCCTCCTGGAGGACTGTGGTACCTGATCACCTGATCCAGATCCTGCAGGTCCTCACTCTGGATCTCTTTTCTCCTGCGATCCAGCGGTGCCTCTAAACGCCTCATCAACATGTTTAATCAAATTAGCAAGCAGCCAAAAGTTGACGCTTTTCATTAATTATACAGGATAATTCTAATTGCAAATTCAAATGTATTCTCTCCGAACAGAAGGTGTTCAGTAATATTTCAGGGAATTTGCATATTAAATGGGGGTCGCTCTGCATTATGTATGCTAATGTATGCGCATTGTCTTTATTTTTAACTTGCGGGCCATATGCGCGGCTGCCTGCCTGAGCAGGTGAAAACAGTCCTGAGTGTTTAATTTTGCTGAACAAACGCCACGAGGCCGCTTGTCAAGTGTTGTATGGTCGGTGTCAGTCTCTTTGCTTTGCTTGGTGTACTTCCTGGTTCCTGGCCTTGGCTTTGATTCCACTGTGGAGGAGAAGTGTTGCTGCTGCAGCTTCCCGTCGCTGCTTTTTCTGCCTTTTTTGTTGTTTTCACGGCTCTTTTGGCTGCCAGCAGTCAGTGATGACACTGCACCGTCAGCACAAACAGAGGGCAGGAGTGTTACACAGCGTGAACCAAACGCACCTCGACCACCGCCACACACACTGCAGACACACACTGCAGACACACACTGCAGACACACACAAACACACACACTGCAGACACACACTGCAGACACACACACACACTGCAGACACACACAGCAGACACACACTACAGACACAGACACACACTACAGACACACACACACTGCAGACACACACTACAGACACAGACACAGACACACTGCAGACAGACACACACTACGTGTCTGATGTTAGTAATAGACGAAAAAGAATTAAGTAACACTTGACTTGTGAGTTAAAAAGTAGTAATTATTAGGAAATGATGTCAATATTTTAATTGAACATAATTTTGACTTAACAGGAGTATTTTCTATTTAAGCTTGTATCGAACCCTTTCCAGGCTTCTACAATCAGCTCCAAGACGTCAGGTGAATCAAAGTGAAGCTGCTCACCTGGAAGGACTTTAGATAAAAGGTGTCATTACATTTGTAGGCCGTTTTCTCAGGATTGTTTTTAGACAACGGAGTTGTTTTAATGTTGGAGGAGCTGCCCGGTCCTGCATTTGGCAGAGTCCCAGATCAGCTCCATCCTCCTCTTCAAGGAGATGAAAGCCCGACTGCACCGCTCGAGAGCCCAACAATGCCCGGGCGTTTGGGAGAAATTGAACATCATTTACACAGAATTACTCTTTCTGTTTGAACGGGGCTGCGCGTGACTCTGTCAGAGGCATTAGAGGGAATACTAAACCTGCAGCCCTTCAGGTGAACAAAGCAACACTTTCCTCTTTAGCTCGGCTGCTGTCAGAACGCACCGGAGGCTGGGACCTTGAATGTTTGATAAATAGTGGAAAACCTCCGCAGCAGCAGCAGCTCAGGCAGGTAGTGAAACTCTCGTCAAATCAAATCTTTATCGAAACGCTTTCACTTCTACGGTTCCCCGACGGCGGCTCGTCAGACATAAAACCTTCAGCTCCCTCCTCCCTGCACGTCGACGCCCCCCAACACTTTCCCCCAACGCTTCGGCTGTGGTTTGCGAGGTGTTAACACGATGCAGGATGGGGGGGGGGGGGCCTGAGGAAAAATAAAGATTAATTAAAAAGCAGCCAAGTGTGAGCGAGCGCCATGACACGTTAGAGGACCGAGTCACTTAATGAACTGAGATCACAGCTCCGCCTCCTCCTCAGAGACGTAGTTTATTAGGCCGACACATGGACACACACACACACACACACACACACACTCTCCTCCATCCAAACACCTTCACAGCACTCAGCAGAGCTTTAGCTGCAGCTCCTTCTTATGAATGACTCATCAGCTGTAACGTGAAGAATTACGTGAACAAAAGTCCCACAACTGCAGAGTCGGAGTGGAAACAGAGCCCTGCAACGCAACACGTGAACAAAACCTTCCTCACCCTTTTAGACAAACTTCTACATGCCTGAATCATTCCACGATCTCTGGACCTGAGGCCTCAAATGTTTGAGTCAAGCTTCTGAAATACGTAAACTAAAGTTCAGCAGCGAAGGTCACCGAGACTCTGACTCGGCTCTTCACTCCTTAAACGTGTTGATTCCATGATCAGGTTCTGTCCTCGTGCAAATGTAAAGCAACGTTTGCACAAAGGCAGCAGCTCAGTGTGACGCGCAGCAGACTTTCACCTAAAGTCCGACTTACATTCAGGAACGATCACTTTCCTGTCGTCTCTCACGCTGTATTGATTGCTGCCAGAGCCTTTTACTTCATCTCTTCTTGGATCGTCACAAACCACCTGAGCTGTGCTTTAGCAAGGACAAACATTACGTCACTGCATTCTGCTCAGGAGGTGAGACTAGATCCAAGATCACGTACTTCTGGGGTTGATGGTGATTGGTCGCTCAGGTGTGATGTCACATCACAACCAGGACAAGTGTAGTAAACAACTCTGGACCAGAAACACGAGAAAACTGAGGAACCAGATCCTGCAGAGAGAGAGAGAGAGAGAGAGAGACAGACAGACAGACAGGGTGTGCAGTGGGAAAGTGAAACCTGGCAGTCTACAGGAGAGGCGGGTCTCTTTGGCCCGGCCAAAGGAGAGCACACCAAGGACAAAACCAGCCCCCCTGGACCAGAACTGGACCTGAGCTGAACCAACTTGAGCCAACCTGGACTGAGCCAGGACCAACAGTCAGACAAGTCCCTGACAGACCAACAACAAACGACTCCGGTTCCTGATAATCTGCAGATTTCAACAAAGATTTACTTTCAGCTAAGAGGTTCCTGCTTTCTGTCACACACAGAGCCGCTGTGTGAAAATGTAAAATTTAAGATCTTCATTTTAGTTCTAATTGTGCTCACATGTTAGATAACCCCCGACAGGTAGCCGACAGATAGCCGACAGGTAGCCCGGCAGGTAGCCCGGCAGGCAGCCCGGCAGGCAGCCCGGCAGGCAGCCCGGCAGGTAGGCCGGTAGCCCGGCAGGTAGGGCAGTAGCCCGACAGGTAGCCCGGCAGGCAGCCCGCCAGGTAGGCCGGTAGCCCGGCAGGCAGCCCGGCAGGTAGGCCGGTAGCCCGGCAGGTAGCCCGGCAGGTAGGCCGGTAGGAAATCCCTGACGGGATCATGTGACTTTAACTGTTCTTCTGGATGACGACTTCCACTTCGTCGAATTAGCTGAACAGCAGAAACACTCTCAGCTACACAGTCAGATCCAATAAAAGGCTTCGGCTCATTAACTCTCTTTTATCTCTGTTTACACCCCCCCACCCCCTCAATGAAATCCCATAATTCATTGTTGTTGTTACTGCAGCCAATAAAATGAGTCGATGAAGTGGAGCCGAAATAAAAACCCTGATTAGTGAATCAGACGGACAGCTTCTGCTGAAACATCTCAACAGCTATTATGGGATGGATTGTGATGAAGTGTGGTTCATCGTTCGTGCTCCCCTCAGGATGAACTGTAAGAACTTTCCCTCTAGCGCCACCATCTGGTCAACATGTTACTGTGTCCAACACAAATACCTGCAGAACTACAGATGTTCCCATCAGCCTCAGCTGCACTCTGTGTTCACTGCTAACTGGCTAATGTTAGCATGCTAACATGCTAAGCTAAGATTTCCCCCCTCTTTCGCATCCCTTTTTAAAAAATTAGTAAGTGAAGCTTCAGCTGCGATTGTTTTGCCAAAAACTCAGAATGTGTTTTCTGACAAAGTGAAACTAACAGAAGATAAAGTGATAAAGTCAGGAAAGAACCGAGGTCATGAACACATCGTGGACGTTTGCCTGCTTCCCTCAAATGTCCCCGTTTGTTTCTCAAGTGTTTGTAGAAAATATACAGAAGCTTTCATCACTTTGCTTGTTGTGTGTGAAAGCAGCAGTGAGAGCTGCTGCTGCAGTTTGTAGAAAGGTGGAGAGGTCAGGGGGGCTGTGGGATTGGACGGGTGGTGCAACAAACATCTGTACTCAGCTGGAAGAAATGAGGTTTCCCAGGAGAAACTCCCATCATCCACTTCCTCTCTCCTCCACCCACTACAGCCTGTCTCTCTCTCCCTGTCTGTCTCTGTCCATCTGTCTGTCTGTCTCTCTCTAAATAGAGAACATATGTCGCTCTACCAGCGGCAGCGGAAGCAGCACGTCATGGATCATAAAGTTGGTGGAAGCTGCAAACCTCCGAGGATCAATTCCACGTCGTCATTACTGATCAGATGAGTTAAACGCTGCAGGTCGGTGTTTACAGCAGCAGATCTGATGATGATCGATTAGCAGGAAGTTTGGGCTGAGAGTATGGATCAGGAAGCAAAGCAGGAAGCAGGACT
>JAVQJF010003239.1:0-42640 GCA_036023855.1 Gadopsis marmoratus
TGATTCAAATCTCCAAGAGCTCTCTTGTAGGTCCAGTTAATGATCACTCCGGGCTTTCTGATGGATCAGATCAGTCTGGATCATCATCACTAACTGCAGCCGTCTGATCGCCTTCTTTAAATTATCGCTGTTAGATACTGTGGGGGAACAGGCCAACGTCAGAATGCAGTTTGCAGCAACATCCGGAGTAACTGACTGCACTCATGTTGCGATAAAAGCACCAAATGAGGATGAGTTTGCTTTTGTTAATTGCAATAATTATCATTCCATAAAGGCCGAAGTGATCCGAGGTGAGTCTGACATGTGGAGGCTCAATGGTTCAGCCCAGTTCACTGCTTTGCCTGATGTTGGCTTCTTGGTACGTTTCGTTCTTTTTTCCTCCTAGAGAAGGCAACCAGTTGAGCGGCAGTTGAGTCGCCAGTTGAGCGGTTCCTGGATAAAATTTAAAAACATCATCCAGTACTGTCTGCTACTGCGTTCTGTCTCAGTGATGTTCTTGCATCTTTTTAGGGGAATACTGATTCTAATTATACTGATGGAATTGTTGGGTCTGTACATATAGAGTTGGCTTGGACTTGCTCTATATTAACAAGTGCTATGAGATAACTTTGTTATGATATAGCGCTATATAAATAAAATTTGATTTGATTTGATTTGATCACCGTCAGCTCCAGCTGAGTCAAAAGTGTTATTCATGTCTGAGGTAACACATTTCAGCTTGAGTGGGTCATCAGTTTCAGCATTATTTACAGTAATGGAGGTGGAGCACATTTGTTTTCATGTTTGGCCAACCTGCAAAATGGTGTTAAAAGCTGTGGCAGGTAACAGGTTTTCTCACCTAGATTCTGTGTGAACATAGACCTTCTGTGGCACCAAGGCATTGATTGGTGCGTATTGGTCTGTTGCCTCGAGAGTAATTAATGAACAGGATGGAAAAGACTGTGTACTGCTTAGTTTAGTTCATCTCCACACACAGCAGAATTAAGGCGCATGAGTCATAGAAGAGCTGGAACAGGTGGATACTTACTTTGTCTTTTTTGTCATTATGCTAAAATGAACATACATTATGAACCACAGTACAACAAATGCACTCTGCTGCATCTTACCACACTGTACCACCACTCTCACAGAAGATTAAATATGTTCAGTAACTCAATTGGTGACATACGAGCTATTCATTACAATATTGTCATAATATTTGGACAACCATTGTCAATCAGTCTGCGTCTTTTAGAAACTGCTCTGTTAATTTTGCTGTGATATATTCGCTCTTAGATGCCAAATTCGAAATATATAGAACCAAAAGGCTATCTCCACGGTAACAATCATGCATATATAATAAACATCTCTTTTATGTTACTATTAATGAGTAATGTTTTCTGTTCTAATGCAAATGGCTACATTTCTCATCATGAAAGCTTTTATTCTTCCATGGTAGGTCTTTCCTGGGGGGGAAGAAATCACTTCCTCTGGTTTAAAGGAATGTTATAATGTGTTTCCCACATCAGCAAAAAATTATGTCTGACAAAAAAAGAGAGTGGGTGGATATCAAGATAAGCTGAAACAACAGAAGACTTTTAACTTTACAAATGGATAATTTAAGGAAAAGACGTCGCACTAATGGCAACAAGGGTGTGTCTCAACTGACCTCTGTGATCACAGCACAGACTGCTGCATATCACGAACGATGTCAAAAACAAATAAAAGACAATAGTACAGATTTCCATTATGATGTTGTAAAAAGAAAACAAACATTGAAATATAAGCTTAGTATAGCGCCACAGAATGCAAAGGTCTATACAGTGCTTTACAAGCTAGTCATGTCTAATTGGCGTAATACAGGAGATGTTTATAAAAATAGTTCACTTCTAATGAAAAGGAACAGGTGCAAATCCTCAAGCGCATGTATTTGCATATTTATTACACTTCCATGACACTAATTTACAGTAGTTGTTACATTACAATATGGATTAATGAAGCACACCGACATATGTCCTTCATGACCTCTACGACAAAATAAGTTTACGCATACAAATTGGAAAACATGTAACTTGCACTAAAGCAGTTTTTATTGGTTTCCTAACTCAATCTTAGTGCCTTGGATATGAAATTCAAAGTCATGTGTCTTAAAAGAGGATATAATTGGAAGATTTGATGCCAAATTAGATTATGAAACTTGTGAGAGTTTTTGTTCCCCTTATTGGTCTTCTGTACCTTTTCCGAATAGCTTCATTTTAAGTGATTTACCTCTACTGGCAAACATCACAACACTTTCGAAATTGCGTCTGTTGTGTGATTGTTCTTGAAAGCTTAGCCACATCTCAAAGAGGCTTGTCAACCCTATAAACATATTTGAGATTTGAGCAGCCAGCATGCAGTGTCAGATTGTGATTTTGAGCTTAAATATAAGCCAGAAACAAAGAGTATCGTTTGACAGAAAGTTTTAATTGGATGTTTTGAACAAAGTGGCGGCTGCAAAGGGCATAAAATCCTGTGCTTAAAGGATTACATTGCACATTAGAGGATGTTATAAGCAGAGATGATTGAAAATGAGCTACTTTTGAGATGCTTGTTGATCTCTAATTGATACGTTCTCTATGTGATGTACATAAGTGTGTGTTAAATGATTTTGCATGGTCATTTAAAAGTGGAATGGTTTGGAGACTTAACCTAATTTCTATTATAACCCAATGACAATCAAAGAATAATTTGCAGCTTACTGTTTTAAGTAGCGTTTGTGTAATCTGTGACAGAACGATGCGTTCTATCTGAAAATAGCTCGGTAAATTGGGCTGTACTAAATTGAAACTTTCTTTGTGCTATACTTTGTTTTTGGGTATTCTGAAAGCGTAAGCGACCACTTACTGGAGATGAATGAAAATAGTAATTTGATTCCATGCGTTTTTTGCCATCATTTTACTTACTGAATTATGTGGCAATTAAGTTGTGAAACTCCCTTACAATGTATAATTGAATCTGCTTTGCAGCTACTTCTACAACATCTAATTTAAATAGATTTTAATTTGGTGCTATGTATTCCCTTTTGTCATGCATTAAATAGATCTCAAGTCATTCAAGTGTACAAGGGTTTTCTTTTCACTGGAAAATCAAAGAGAACATTTGAGCATCAATCCAATCTAATGTTTGCTAATCTGTTTCTGTTGTCCCTCACAAGCACATAAACAAGGTAATACAAAGAAAAGCAGCCATGTTGGAAAGATCATAGAATAGCTGTAGCAGACGGTAAGGGCTTTCTATAACACGTGAGGCTTTTATTAGAACCTTTTTATCTTATGTTTTATGACAATATGACATATACTCGTGTCTCTGTTTTTTTTTTTCAGGTCGTTCATTCAAGCCAAGCTGCTGCAAAGCCCAGAAATCTCTGGAGTTCATCCCAATAAACTTGCACACCCAGAGGATGAGGGTGACATGCCCCAGAAAAACAGGTATTACACTACTGCCTTAGTGTTAGACCTATTATTACACCTAATATTTAAACCTGCAATATGTTTTTGTCAGCTTGGGGGCAGTGGAAAGAAGCTGTGGATACATTGTACCCCACTAAGTTAACCACCTAGTTACTAACTGTGTCTGTCTGCCGTTTTGTTCTGGGCAGGTAGCGTACAGTGAACCTTTAGAGCATTTTCACTGAATAAAGCTGCCTGCTTCAGCCAAAAACGACACTCCGAGAGTGGTGAGAGTGAACCAAAACAGTTGCAGGCCAAACAGCCAAGACTCACTTTAAAGCTCCATAAAGCCGAGGGGAGCTGCAGATTTAGGTGATAAACCTCTGTAGGTTCATTAATACGAACGACCCCTTTCACGTTGTCATATTGTCTTCCTTTGTCATTTGATACACTGTAAATATAAAAATATCGATTTAAAGCCACTTTAAAATGTTTTACACACCTGCTCAAAAGTAACTTGGTTCAATAGCTGTTTAACCTGAAACCTTCGAACCTTAAAAGCAGGTTCTGTGGAAATGTAGTTTCATATGAAACACATTTCCATAAGCTGCTGTGGTTGTCACTTACTGTGGTGT
The DNA here is from genome assembly GCA_036023855.1 of Gadopsis marmoratus. Lineage (NCBI taxonomy): Eukaryota > Metazoa > Chordata > Actinopteri > Centrarchiformes > Percichthyidae > Gadopsis > Gadopsis marmoratus. The sequence goes on from JAVQJF010003239.1 coordinate 4,046, forward strand.
TTCTATGCCTGACTTCTGCATCTGCCAGAGATACTCAAAGGGCTCAGACGGGGTGGTTCTAGGTCATCACCCAGGCTGAAAGGTGAGAATTAACTTGGCCTGAGAATGATGGACAAAACACTAATTAAGCCCATTGCGTATTTCTGGAGATAAGGACTAGGATGTCTCCTCCACCGCTGCTCTCTAGCTGGCAGAGCCTGTTATTGCCCTGGAACTGTCTCAGTGTATTAAGGCGACTAACTGCTGCCTCGCTTTCTGTGGGTGGGCTCCATTTCAGCCATACACTTGACAATTGATGGAAAGTTGAAGAGAGACAAACCTTGACATAAACTGTGGTCCTTTCAGTGAAGACATCAGGGATGACACATATAATAGGTAAAATCAACTCATCATACAACCCTGCAGCTGTCTTGCACAGCCAAAAGTGGAAAAAAAAAAATCAAGATTATGTAAGCCTTAGAGGAGTTTGTCAGATGACTGATGGACACTCTGATAATTACTCTCTGTGGGCCAAATTCACACTTTGACTCAGTTCCAGGCAGTGGTGCATTCACTCCACCACGTACTCTAGAGTAGGACCTGGAGTACCTGAAGCTACACTCAAGATACACACAGATCCCATCAGTTCAGTGAGGTTAATTAAGAAATCTGGGTAATCTAAATTAAAGGTGTGTGGTGTGCTGTGGCAGAAAGACATGACATATCTTTCTGATATTTTTCAAAACGCACTCTTGCTATATTAAAATGTCTGTGTTTCCTGTCTGTATCGTAACAGTCATTAGTGCAATAAAGGCAAAAAAATGCACAAAAAGTAATCTTAAAAAACACGCACACATACACAAATTGAATGAATGAGTCTTGAATGCAACCTGAATTTGAATAATTTAGCTATTGGCTCTGAGGTGTTTTTAATATGATCTGTACAAAAATGACAAGGGCAACACTGGCATGAAATGGTGCTACATGAACAAATATTGCTACAGAAGATCTGATCCCCTCTGTGCAGACGCCACAATCTCTCAATGGCCTCCCACTGCTTAATTTGTTCTTTTGAAAAAGATTGCTATACCTGGGTCCATGACAAATGTTTTACTCCTGCACCAGCTGTACACCCAGTATCTTTGCTTGTTTAGTGATAAAATGCACTCATTTGCTAGTTTATTAGGTCCACTTGGCTAAAACTAATCCATGCTAATACACACAGTTCTGCAACTGTATGGTCATTTTGGAGGCTGCACTTTGTGGTGCTGCTGAATTGTATTGTATTATACTGACCGGTGTTTCTGTTATTTTGTCCACCCCATTTATATCACTTAATGTATAGGATAAACAACAGAAACGCCTGTCTGTATGATGCCATATAGTTTAACAGCACCACAAACTACAGCCTACAAAATGATCATAAAATTGAATCATCACCTCTCTAAGACAAACACAACAGAAACTGAACATTATAACCGTTATGAAGGGATGATGTATTGCCGGACTGTTGTATTATTGTAGACTGCATTAGTTATAGAAAGGTGTATTCAATACACTGGCAATTGAGTGTGTATTTTAAAAGGTTTCTATGAAATTTGCTGAGCTTCTGTGAAAGCTGGCTAACGCAGCCTTAGAATCGACTGAACACGACGTCAGGGTTTGGCAAAAATGAAAGCCCACCCTTACTGATAACAGCTAACAAGAAGATCATAACAAAAGAGCCATGCAGTCTGAATATCAGGCTACCTTCTACTTTTTATTTACTGTAATTACCTTGTTTGTTACTGAATTACTATTACATTTCACATTTTGTTCAATTTTAAAAAGGAAAACACATGGAATAAATGATTGCAATCAGTCAGGCACAAACACTGGAACCTAGTCAATTGCTTTATTGTTCCATTTGATTTTCTGAAGTGATGCATTTCATTGAGCTTGGCTATGCCATCCACTCGATGACACTAAACCATTCATTTTCATTTTGTCTATTTATCATCCAGCAAGGAAAGGAAATAGGGAGGGAAAAACACTTAGAGCTCCAAATAGTATTCATTTGTTTTGCTGAGAATGGTGCCTTCTGTCTCCAAAATGACATCTGCAAAGTATTTACAGCCTAAAAAGCTCAGTTTGGCAAAGCCGAACTGAAAGCTTTGTTCAGCACTCATTTGGGTCAAGTAAGAGAATATTTTGTCATTGTTAAACAGGATTGTGGAATGGGTTAAGTATGAATTTATAAGCACTCATGCTGACTGCCACAATCAATTACCTCTTTTAGAAAGCAACTGTCCTCTCACTACTTAAACAGCCTGTTCTGTTGTTGATTTATTGAGAAAAGGACAGTGTGAGTGGAAGAGCAGGCAAATCAAGCACAAATTGGTCATTGTGCTTGATATTCTGAAACCCACCATTGTGCTTCAGTGTACCTCTGCTGTGGGAGAACCAATTAAGGGAACTTGGACATCTGAAAACTCCAGGGGCCACGCGTGTGGCGGACAGGGAGCCTCATGGCCAGGCACAGGGATAATTAATGGAAGAAGCAGCGGGTAGTAGCGAAACCCCCACATCAAACCACTATTGGTCTATTGTGGTGTTGTTAGGGGACGGGAGGCTGTTGGCCACGCTGTCTTTCATATTTCTGTGGCAACACTTGGAGCTGTATTGTGTCATTAATTTCTATTTTAAACATTTTTCAAGCAATGTTTTCCTATGGCCGGAGCTGTACGCTGTTGCTTTCCCGGGGGTGTTCATTAACCGACCTGGCACTGAACCGCACCAAAATATTCATCCCCGTCCATAAACCCCCGTTCACCCGATCTCCATCCTCTCTGTTTTTCTGATTTAATTGTCAGCCTCATCAATTACTCATTCAAAACAAGGCCTGTTGTAAGCACCCCTGTGCCCGCCTAGCCGTCTGTGAAGTGTTTATTTACTTTTGACACTGGTGTGCAAATTGGAATGAAGCGCTGTGACATTGGCCGTCCTTCTGTTTCAACATGGGACCATCGCTACATTAAGACCGAAATATGGCTGGACAGAGAGGACTAGTAATAGAGCAATATACAATATACACTATAAATCAAGCTTAAATATGTATGCCTAAAAGCAAATATAGTGGCAGAGTGCACAATAATGATGCATAATATGGAGTATCTGTGGTGTGCAGGTTACAAAACACTTGCAGGAACCCCCCATAAAACTTTGACATTTTATTGTGAACTAAAGCTCATAAATACTAAATCAATCTTCACGTCAGGTACCTGTTCATATGGTACTTACTAGAGGTATTTTGCAGAATTACGACTCAAAATCAAGTTCAAGTAAATTTTTCTTTGACGGGGATAATTGATTGTATTACTGCATTATACATCTTGCTATTTTAAATTCTGTCAACTATATTTTCTCTCTTTACAGATGCATTCTATGACATTGTCACTGTCGGTGCCCCTGCAGCCCACTTCCAGGGCTTTAAGTGTGGTGGTCTGCAGCGTCTCCTTAGCAGATATGAAGCAGAGAAAAAGAGGTATGAAACAACCCACCCTGCAAACCGGTACACAATGGTGTTTAGAGCGAGCATGAGTGATTTAATACTGGACACATGCCGAGGTGGAAACAGGCTTGTATTGACAAAAGAATTTAACTTGGGCATAATTGATAGTGACAGACAAATTTGTCCCAGGCCTATGGACTTGGTTTTCCAAGCCCCATACAGTTACTTACAGCCAAGCAGGGCTGAATTTAGACTGGAACTCCACTGCCGCTGACAGCTCAATTTGACTGGAGGCAACAGGCATGATGGAAAAGGTTGAGTCAGAAATTCCTTTTTACTGGTTCTTTCCCTGGCAAGCATTTCTCCCTCCAGAAGTTGTATGTTAACTTACTTGTCACTGAAGAGCCACACATTTTGCTACAACTTCCCAGCTGCCAGCTGGAGTGCCTCTTAAAATGCACTTGAATTCAAAACCAAGCGGTCAGACCAAGTTTTTGGCAAAGAATGAGGAAAAGTATCATCTGAAGTAATGAGTAGTGCTGATATATATTCACTACAAAAAATATGAGATGTGTAGTTGTTGTGTAGTAGAGTGCAATTGAACAACAATCCATAACTATGACTGACTTTGCTCAGACCAGTGCTCAAACTAGAGATTTCTTATGACTTATTCTCACTGACACACAGGGAGTGTCCCTGATTGAGTTTTATATTAGATTGAGTTAAGTCTGTGGCTGTGAACCAGCTCTCTGCTTGATTGCTTGATGGGGAAAATGTCTTTTGTGTTTCCTTTACTAACCAAAACAGAAACACTCAATTTTTACTGAATAAAATGAGGCCATGCTACTGTGATGGTACTACACACACACACACACACACACACACACATACATGCAAAGATAAATGTAGACGCACATACATGACTGGAAGTGTACTCTGGGGCACCATACCCATGTGACTTCCTCAAACCTGAGATCAGCAGTATCCTGTACATTTTGCTGTATTTGCCTTTTGGATGCAGGATGGAGGTATGTGTCGCTGGAGTTCAGTATGTGGTCACTTGAGTGATGCCAGAAGAAATGAAGGGTGATTTTCTCCAAAGCTCCCCATAGAGTGCAAAGTCATTACAGACCATGCCAGATCCAATTAGTTACAGAGTTTGCAGCTCCAGAAAGAGGGGAAGAGAGGCAAGATGGAGAAGGGTGAGGTGTGGGTATGAAATGGATAAGTTGATGGGAAAATAGTTGGGGCCTGTGCCGATTATAACCAAAGAAAGGACTTCTTTACGCTAAAGTACACCTGAATTTGCTGAAGATGGTCAGTTTTATCTGCTAGCATGAACTATGATAAGGTTATTTTTGTGAATCCACTGAAGTGAAATAATTTTCTTTGAATGAGAGATTAGACTTTAGCAGGAATTCTCCAGGGAGACAGAGCTTTTTGTTTCATATTTGACTTAGCTAATGACTCACTGTAGCTTAAATTTTCCAATTTTCCGCCTGGCTAACTGGCTACGGCCTGCACTGAGCCTTATCCATGTTTGACCTGGAATGCAGTCATTTGTTAGTTATCGTCAGCAATGGGAATAAAGTTCGCTTCTCTGTGATTTTGCAGAATGTTCGAAGTGGCTATTGTAATGAAGGTACGGGTGAGGAACATTCATTATTTCATGGTTTAATTAGCTTTTTCTATGCATGACCTAAACATCTGACCAAATATATAGATGGACCCAATGAATTTTTTGCTGTGTTTGAATGTGAACTATTGTAGTCATGTGTGCACGTCCATTTGAGAGTCACTTAATTGCATGGAAAGTCAGCCTATTTGACCAGAGTAAAGATATGTGTGTGCGTGCACACACAGCCACTCGCACACAGCAAGTCTGCTCGCCTTTCAGAAGCAGCTTTTTGTAATCACATTTGATTAAAAAGGGAACAATTGGCGAGATATGAGACTTGGCTTTTCAATGTGGTATTAATTCATCAAAGAGAAGATGGAAAGGGATTGAGGAAGGGGGAAAAAAGGAAAACCTGAGTACAGAGGTGTTACCAGGAGGGCAATAAAAGAGCTATTCGTCTTTGTTCCCTGGACACTAGAAGAGAGGGAGGGGGGTTCTTTCCAGATCCATTATAAACCTGCATTGGCCAAACTTGGCAATGACCAGAGTATGCAATGTAGTTTGTCTCTCAGGATGGGCCAGGAAAGAGTTGAATCAATAGCTACACTTAGTATTCCTTAAACCTTGCACATGTACACACAGGGCAAGAGCATTTATCTTTCATTAATGCATGCAGTCCCACTTAAATGGCTGTTTTAAAAGTCACTGGATTTTGATCCGTTTTTAATTGAACCCTGTAGACAGAGCTGTGGATTTGCTGAGGTGGTCTAATCTTTCATTAACAGCCTGTTTTGAATTATTTAGCTAATCTGCATAACGAGGCAACACACTATTTTTGGAGACACGTTTTATGGAACTTGAACATTGCCAAATGTTTCCAACCTGGACTGAAGGTTGGTATGTGTCTTCTCTGTTTGTATTGCATGGGAGTAGGACATATGCAGCTCAATAGAATATAATTTTTGTAAGGTTAGCCATACTTAGTTGGTGCCGAATCTGTGCAGTACAGCGCCTCACTTTGTCTTTGAATTCCGTCCACGGTAACAGAGAGGAAGGAAGCACTGTCATTTCGCCAGGCCTCCTGGACAAGCAGAACTGCCGAATGACACATTTCTGGGACACACAGTTGAAACTACATCGTGCACACACTTAATAGAGTCTCTCGGGGCCAATGTTCAGCTTTAATGTGACTAGCAGCATGTTGTCCAACAAAATAACTTCCTCCCAGGATTACTGCATGTGTTCAGAGACAAGACATAGGCTGTGGCTGGGACTCCATGCTGATGGACAGCAGCTTGTTAGTTCTTTGCCTGCTCTGGAGTCAGCCTGCACCAGGTTCTAGTGTGATGAGAGGGAAGCTGGCAGTAGCATTGAGGCTTATCTAGTCTCAGATCAGGGTTCCTAGCTTGTGTTTGAATCACTGAGGAAAGTTTGGCTTCTATTCTGTGAACTGATGTGAGATCAGTGCCTAGTGGAAGATGGAACAACAGATGGAGTTTTGCAGTTAAAAGAATCTGGTTTGAGCTCAGATCTTTAGAGCATGTACAGTATCTATAGCAGACTGCATATTTTTGCTGTGGCCGAGTGGCCTGGTGTAAGAACCATGATTAGAGCTTGCTGTCTAAATGACGAAGGAGGCTTTGGCAGTCACCTGGAGTGCTGCAGGGCTCTCTGCTGACGTAGCTGCATTTTACCCCTGCTGGCTGTCAGCAGCAGGCCACAAGCTCTTCATTAATTTCCTCTCCACTATTAATTAGCCATGCACTGGAGATGCTGGCTTAATTAGGCCGCTGGGCCCAGCGGTTTTCTCCCTCTCATTAACATTATAACCAATTCCTATTGATCATTTAGGAAAACCAAAGAGGAAGTTCATCCTGGACGCGCTGCTGGTTTTAGTAATCTGTTATTAAACTGAAGTTCTCCTCCTAGACTCAAGTTTACCTGGTGAAGTGTTGCACCACAAATGTGTGAGCATATGAATGGGTCCCCTTTTCCTGGAGATCCAGTGCTGTTTGTCAGTGTGAAATGTGAATTATAAGAAGATGAAGGGTGATAATTTACTGAGTCAAAGTGCAGTCAAGTGCACTGTGCATATTGTGCAGAGGGAGTGGCAACACACCTTCAGTATTTTCATGGCTGGAGGTGCGTGGCGCACCCAGGGTACACGTGGAAATGAGGGGGGATTAAGAAGAATCCATTATCATACATTACCAGTGAGTGTGTTGGGGTCTGGCAGCAATTCCTTCCAAAATCATTGCTCTCCCTGCAATGAAGTACTGTTATATAATGAGTCTGGAGGAGCTTCACCTAAGAAGAAACTAATATTCTTTCATGAGTGGTGGAAAGTTGCTAGTTCAAATATAGTCCAGCCTGAATATGCCCCCAGGGCCTGATGAATTGAATTCTTGTTTCTGAACATAGTGAAAATCCAAGTAGTCTCTATTGTTTTCTGTGCTAATGCACAATTTTATTTGGAATCGGAAATAGTTAGTATACATGCACCATTAATGTCACTGCTGACAAACAGGAGACAAAACCATTTTCTTTGTAGGCTAAAAATGGCCGTAATGAAACTGTATGTGAGCCACAAATATAGTAATGATGGAATTTCTATAACAGATTCTTTTTTCCTGTCACACCGTTATGAAATTTAACCAGCGCAGTTAAATGACCGATCATGATTCTGCTCTACACTTCCACATCATGCTGTTCATCACAGCCACAGGTAAACCTTTACCGCGTGTGCCTTGAGGATGGCAGAGTATCCACTGTGCACTACAGTGCATAAATTGGAAAGCTGTGTAGTTCTGGCACATGTAATTGAAGTTGGACTCGGTGTGTCACACAAATTTAGGGCTTCGGATGAAAAACAAACCTGCCACCTTCAGATGGCTTTATAGGGAGTTAACCAGCAAAAGCGAAGGCCTTCATGCATGCAAGCTGTTTTGGTTGAGAGAGGCTGGTAAAAATCAATTATTAAACATTACTCTGCATCCTGGAATTTGTGCCATAATTCGAGTACAACTATTTTATTTGCGTAATTATATGTGTCTGCTGGTACAGACAAATAACAAATGGGGTTTGTGTGATTTTAGAGGGGTCTATAAGGTGACCACCAATTCAGGTGACAAGAATATCACAAACCACGCCATGCTGTGGTTGGATGCAGGTATGCTGAGTCCTAATATATAATTTATGTGTATGCATAATGGAGTCTGCACATTCATTGATCAGCCAAATCATTATGATCACTGACAGGTGAATCAGTGAAGAACATTGATTAAATCGTTACAATGGCACCTGTCAGTGGGGGGGATATATGAGGGAACAAATTAACATTTTATCCTCCAAGTTTATGTGTTGAAGTAGGAAAAATTGGCAAGCGGAAGGATATGAGCGACTTTGACAAGAGCCAAATGGTGATGGCTAGATGACTGGGTCAGAGCATCTCCAAAACTGCAGCTCTTGTGGGGGGTTTTGGTCTGCAGTGGTCAGTGCCTGCCAAAAGTGGTCAAAGGAAGGAAAACTGGTGAACCGGCAACAGGGTCATGGCCAAGGCTCATTGATGCGCGTGGGGAGCGAAGGCTGGGCCGTGTGGTCCAATGCAAGAGAAGAGTTTCTGTAGCTCAAATTGCTGAAAAGGTGAATGCAGGTTCTGATAGAAAGGTGTCAGAAACACACAGAGCATCGCAGTTTGTTACATATGGGGCTCCATAGCTGCAGACCGGTCAGGGTGCCAATGCTGACCCCTGTCCACTGCCGAAAGTGCCTACAATGGACACGTGAGCATCAGAACTGGACAACGGACCAAATGGTCTGATGAATCGCGTGGATCATGTGGATTGGCCGGGTGTGTGTGCCTCGCTTGCCTGGGGAAGACATGGCAGCAGGATGCACTGTGGGAAGAAGGCAAGCATCCTAGGCAAGCAGTGTGATGCTTTGGGCAATATTCTCCTGGGAAACCTTGGGTCCTGCCATTCATATAGATGTTACTTTGACACGTACCACCCAACTAAACATTGTTGCAGTACACCCCTTCATGGAAACGGTATTCCCTAATGGCTGTGGCCTCTTTCAGCAGGATAATGCGCACTGCCACACTGCAAAAATGGTTCAGGAATGGTTTGAGGCACACGAAAATGCGTTCAAGGTGTTGACTTGGCCTTCCAAATTCCCTAGCTCTCAATCCAATTGAGCATCTTTGGGGTGTGCTGGACAAACAAGTCCGATCCATGGAGGCCCCACCTCACCTTCAGAGGTCTAGTGGAGTCCATGCTTCCATGGGTCAGAGCTGTTTTGGCAGAAAAAGGGGGACCTACACAATATTAGGCAGGTGGTCATAATGTTATGGCTGGTCAGTGTATAAGCCTCTTTCATCTATTGTAGCTCCGATTCGAGATGATTTAACTGAAATACATTAGAAAGTTCTTCTCATAGTGCTCAAAGTCTGCATACCATGTATGGAAATCTGAGTATCTGAGTATTATTTCACATCATGACAGTTTTAACTTGTCCATCACTATGGTTAAAACACTCAAAAGACAACCTTCTAGATCGATGTCCCTTTGGTGGGGGGGGGAGACAAGAACCAGTTCACTTCAAATGCTCTACACTGCATGTATGGAAATGTAATCTAATGAGCCTCATACACATAAATATTAAGAAATAGCATGTGGACCTAAAAGTTTGCATAGTTGCTGGACAATTGACTCGCATTCACATTATAAATATCAAAAAACATTCTTATAATGTATACAGAATGAATAATAATACACAATAAAAGCAACGCCTGGTGTAAATATTCACAGCGTGACAGCCATCTAACCTTTTCTTTTCTTTTCAAAGGATTTTACACTTTCTTTGTGAAGATTACAGATAATATAGTGCTACAAGGCTATAGAATGCTATTGATATCCAGCACTCAGAATGGTCTGATCAAATGGCAACTGCATGAGAACAAAATGTTTTAAACTTAAAAGAAATTAATCCAGATTTCAACATGAAATAGGTCTACCATCAAACAGAGTAAATAACAAGTTCTTCTGGGGGCTCCTTTAATCAAAAGTAAAGGATTTAAGAAGAAGGAGACCTCTTATCAGTTCAGGTCTTTTGTGAGTCAGCTTGAGGCTAAGTCGTAAGACCTAGACAGGTGGGTGGATTTCTTCTCTTGTGTTTTTTTTTTTTTTAATATCTCATGCACTCCAATGACGCCACAAACTATAGCCTCAGACATTATTCATTCAGCCACCATCTCTCTGACACACATTCAACGAAAGATAAATATTATAAACTTAACACAGATAATATTTTTTGCAGAACTGTTGTATTGGATTATATTTCGCATTTTATTGGCACTGTGTTTTAAAGGCTTGGCACCCAGCACACACAAATTACATCAGGGATGGAAAACATACCCAAGGTTTGAAATGACAATCAGATCCTCGTGTGCAACATCCCCTTTGGTCTTTCACCAAGTTCGCATTCACAGATTTATGCTGTTTTAACTTTGCATTGTTTGCCGTCTTGGTAGACCCGTTTGGACTGACAGCAATGCTGATGAGGCAATAAAGGTTCCTTGCCTTAGCCAGCCTTAGAGGGATCAATTATGTCCTCTAGCATCACGTGGCAGGCCCCAACATTCATTATTGCCTGCATAGGCTCCCTAATGGGATTGGATTTGTACTTATGAGTCAACAGGACTGTTATTGAATCTCTGTAGCTGAAGCAATTGTCCTCTTCCACCATCTTTCTCCTTTGCCTCTTTTCTGGAGAGTCTGTAGGATTTTTTTCTCTTTAGTTCTGCATAATGTAATAAGACGAATGTAAGCTCACAGGAGATGAAAGGGTTTTAGAGACTTTACTTTGTTGCAGTAGATTATTCAATTATGGTCTTCTCTGTGGCTGAAATCTTAGCATTTGAAGGTACGGTCATGGAAGTGAGGATAACAGACGTTTTCCAAGTAGAAATCGTGGTGTTCTGTGCGGTCGAGTATTTCACACTGTTTGCCCTGTGTCTCTCTCGCACTTAGCGATTCCTTTGATTAGCTTTCAGCTTGTGGGTGGTAGTTCTCCAGGGGACTCATTAGCTGTAATGACAAGGCCAGGGTTTTAAAGTTAGCCAGTCAAAGGCATAGTTAGTTGCTGGTACCTACTGCAGTATGCCTAATTTTTTAAGGCCTTCAGATTTTCACACTTATTGATACATCAGGTAGTGCTGTTCCACACAGGGCGACTTCTAAAGAAGCACTTTATTTCCCTCGCTGCAAAATATTAAGAGCACAGCAGAGAATACTGTATTATACCAGCCCTTACTTAGTATGTGCCCCTCCTTTCTCTCGCTCTCTCGCTCTCATGTCAATTATGCCTTAGGGTCTGGCTCTGGGGTCTGGCCTACATAGAGGCTTGCAGAGATGACTCTAAACTGGCTGGGAGGGTTGCAAATGACTGCCCCGCTCCACGATACATCCGATGGCAGGAAGTCAACAGAAACTCATTGAAAGTCACTGGAACTTTACCCGAGGAGAATGTTTGATTGGAGTGATTTGCCCTGAATCTGGGAACTGACAAAAGGTGTTTTTGTCTGAGATTAAATAGCTCCCAAGAAATGAAGAAGGGATTAATTATTCATAAAGCGCAAATGGGTTGACATTGGACTGCACGTCCAATTTGACAGTTGAGTACCTGGAAAGCATTGCTGCTGTACATTTTCAAGGCTGCAAAAGTAGCAACACTGAAATGAGCTCAGAATTAGTGCACCATAAGGTAATGTTTATAGTCAATAAAACCCATTATTTGTCTATTTGTCATTACTTGACCTCAACACAATGAACACAAGACACTGATCAGATGAGAAAAGTGTTGTTGTGAAGCTTTTCTACTAGTAATCTATTAATAAGAGTTATTCTTATTATTTATTTTTCAGTCAAGCTCCAGAGCTATACTGTGTTTAATTTTATCTGTGTAATTAGGGACTGATTTATACCTGTGAAGATAAAAACAATTAGATGCTAGCTGTTATTGTTGTTATTCACAGAGGTATGCTCAGGCTTAACGTAGGTGGTGTTTCGAGCTGCTACAGTTAAGTGCACAGTGCAACTAGGTGAACACCTTATGGCATTGAGAGAAATTATTTTCTAATAATAAAATGTATTTGATGCGTTCACTATCAGTTTTGCTATTTTACAATAACAGTCCTAGACAGAGATGCTAATAAGATCTATCCACAAAACATATTTGTACTATAGAAAAGCATTAACATTTACTTAAATCGCATTTTGCAAGAAAAAAACAGAACCTGTTCTTGATCAGTTGTTGTGTTTTGGATATTTTGTGTCAGCGTTGATCTTGCGGCCAGATGGAGCAGGAGCAGTGTAGCTTGTTTGATTTCAAATACTGTCTCTTCCCACTCTGCTAGTTTTGGCAAACGCTGGTGGCGAGTGGATACTAAGAAAACCAGCAGCAGTGATCCAGTCAAACGTGGGATGAGCCTCTTTCCATTATGGCTACAATCTCATTACAAGCATGTGCGGCCCAGGTCTTTTCAAATCAGATTTGGGCCACTTTAATATGTATCCTCAAAACTGATACAGCACCGTATCCAGTCCATGGCCGTGCAACTGCAGCAAGATCTGTCAAATCTGAACTGATGTGTTTTTTCCTCCACCACAGCTTCAGCACTACCTACCAGTGTATCTACTACTCTCCAGAGCACACAGCCAAAGCTCAGGAGGTACTCAGCACCATGAGCCTCCTCCAGCCCCTCATCACAAGCTTAGCGGACCAGCTCCTCCAGGCTGCCCAGGAGCACTCCACCCCTGGACTGAGGGATGCACTCAAGAACCTTTCTGACAAGGTAAGGCAGCCTCCAAAACCCTCCACCCAGAACATCTAAACTATTTATTCCTTTATTCCTCTTGGCCTCAAGCTGCTGCAATACTCAAACCACCTTTTTTATTCTTGTGGTCAGGTAGTACCTCAGGCTGAAAAGCCTTTGACATTAATCTCTGTCGCGATAAGTTCATTTAAACCCAAACTCATCCAAAAACAACTTAAATATTTGCTCAGGGGCTGTGCGTCTAAGCCTGTAACTGATAGTTTTCCTGGCAGGGTTGCTATGTCAGGACTCTTCAGCTGGATGTACTGGCCTAAACTGAGTGCGACACTCTAAATGTTTTCTATCTCAAAGGAGTTATCCTAAAAGAGTGACTTAGTACCAGCCCTGGTAATATTACTCTGCTAGTTTCATTGCAAACAAAATGGCAAAATCTATAAAATCTCAAAATATCTTTAAATCCAGCAGTTGCTTCGACACAGCTGCGCACACACGTGCGCACACTAAACAGACAACCTCAGGAAAAATCCATAACTCATCATAAAAACGCCAAACTAACAAAAGTGAATAGCAGCATGGAGGTTTATGGAGTTGAGGCATTTTTATCAGTATAATTAATGAATTACATCTGGTGCTGTCAGATTGCAATCTGTTGTGGGAGAGATTGTTTTTGCCACAGTGGAATAGAGCCCAATCAGCCTGCTTAATTGGTACATTCGCTCTGTTACCACTTCCTCTCATCCTTGATTAGACACGCACATATTGGCCAAGTAAAACCCGTGGCCTGGTCAGCACAAGCAGGGCTGCTCTCTGATTAAAATCTCAAGCCGTGTTTGTGTGTGTAACTGTGTGTGGGTTGAGCACGGTAGAAGTGTGAAACTGATGTTCAAGTGACATCACTCTCTTCAAGCCCCGAAGCCTTGAATCATGAACAACATCACACGTTTTATGTCAATATTTCCTCCTCCACATCTGGTTATCCATCACAGAATTCAGCTTTTTTTCTTTCTTTCTTTCAGACACACAAATACCTACGTGTTTGCATACCCACGCAGACTCGTGCTCACTTGCATGTACACACCTGTTCACACACGAGTCAAGTCTATTCAGTTTTATAAATTACAAATTTGCCTGAAAAGATTTAAAGGAATAGTTTATATGACACTCATATCTGTCCATTAAATATAAGGCTAAAGCCAGCGGCCGGTTAGCTTAGATAAACATAAAGACAGTAAACGGAGGGGGGGGGAACAGCTAACCTGGCTTTACAAGCTGCTCGTTCCAGCTACATATTTATTCATTTTTCTTACAAAAATGCCAAATATTCCCTGGTCCCAGCTTCTCATATGTTTTAAAGCTTGTCCTCCTGTATAATATTCTGAGTTATATACTGTTGTTTGAATAAAATAAGCAGTTTGATTACATCACTTTTGACTGTGGGCAATTGTAATGAGGATTTTTTTTTTTTTGCCATTTTCTGACATTTTAGACAAATAAGTTAATTGATTAATCAACAAAGTAATTGTCAATAATGAAAATGATCATTAATTGCAGTCAACAACACTCTCTATCTTTAGGTCCTAGGAACATCTCGCCAAAAAAAACTGAAATCGGGAGAAAAGACATAGACACAGAATCCATACTCACACTTTAGGTCAGACAGATATTTGATATCCTTCTTATAGACATATAAATAAAGAGAGATGCATTTGAGAGTGTGTCTCTGCAGTGTATGTGAAGTTTCTTCAATAAAGGCAGTGAGTCACACCTTCTGTGAATCTGGGAAAGATGAGACACCTGCAGAGGAAATCAGGGGGATGTAAGAACCTTTTTTTATCATGCACTCACTGCCTCTGACTTTTTCCTTCTTATTTCAGACCACTTGACTCGAGGCCTAATGCAATATTTCACTCCAGAATACTTTTCCTGGCCACATTCTGATTAGCGTTGGACATGGCAGATGCGCCGTTGCTCCTCAATATATAGTGATGATTCTGTTGATGATGATAATAATAATTTCACTCTGATGATAATCACAGTGAAAAGGCAATTGCAACGCATCTCCCCTCCCTTCAGCTGCGTCCTAGGACAAATTATATGTCTCCGCTGTAACGGTTACCTGGGAAGAGCTGTGGGTTTGCTCGTTTATGCATTATTATGTTAAATTATATGGTGTATGGAGGTCATACACGCAATAGTGAGTAAGTGTCCCCTCAGCCAAGTGCTGTTGGAATCTGACCAGCTCTATCCATCCAGCATCCATCCAGCATCCATTCAACATTCAGTGGAGTTACATTGAGTGAAAAAGCTCTATGTTTAACTCGGCCGAGTTCTGCTCATCCTTCGGGGTGAATAGATTCCTACAGTTTTCTTCTTTTTTAGATCACACGTAACTTATTTTTTCACTGTTGGAGTCCACAGAGGCACTTTCTGACTTACACTTCTGCTCAGTCAAGATCATATCGGCAGATATTTTGAAAGACTAGCAACAGAATTTCTCCTGAGGGATTTTGAGCATTTCAGATCTCTAAAACAGGTAGGTGTGGAAGAGCTACACTAAGGAGCAGTTTTTGCACGTGGAGGAGCAAAGTGGTTTGGTTTAGTCTTTGGTAAGAAAATTAATGCGCATTGCTTTTCTCCTTTGCCCAATGGAGTGCACCTCTGATATTTCACTTTGAACACAATATCTATATGGATCCTGCAGTTCAGTGTATCATTAAAATGTTTTCTGCACTTCACTGTAGACTCTGACCTCAGTGGATACTGGCTGAATATTTAGGAAGGTGATTGAATGATCACTTTGTTGCTTTACTTGTTATGTAATCAATTCCCTTTTATCCACATGAAAAATGCATGGATTGCATTCATAAGAAAATTTAAAAAGTTACCCTATGAGCACTAGCACAGTCAAATGCATGAGTTCTGTGACCCCGCTGTTAAGAAGTGCAAATATAATCCAGATTGTTTTAAATACAGTGTGGTACTTTGTTCACTCATCACAGGAAAGACAATGAATAATACATGGTCTCATAGATTGTGAATTAACATTGAGGTCAGATAAGCAGAGTTCAATTTGAATATGAATTTACATTTTGAATTCCCAGTTCCCGCTAAGTATTTTGGTGACTGAATCAAGCATGGTCATTGACTTACAGTAATGGAAGTCATTTTGAACCATGCAAGGCAATTAAAATGGACATGAATTAAATACAGTGGTGTTTTCACTGTAGTCATAGTCATAAGTAGCTTTCTCTGCTCAAACATTCGTCAAATGGGTCATTTCAACAGTCCGTATACTTCTTAAAATCAAGAGCAGAGCCGTTAAACCGGGCTCAGATTGAACAGTGTGTTGTTTTCTTAATGACTGAAACAGACTGTAGTGTCAATACTGTGAAAGATACCCTCTTAAAGCAAGTCAGCAGTTTCTTCTCATTAAAAGCTATAATGAATCAGATTTGTGAAAAGTGGTCAAAGTAACAGAGGTGACAAGCCCGTGTTGGGAACTACAGTTTAATAAAGAGAGATGAATTGGTGGTTTATGACAATAGACCCCACCCATGTGTTGATAATAAGGTGTTAACAAGTTCTTGATTTGTCTTTGGACAACAATTCCAGTGAAGCAGTCGTTGGCAATGAAACTCTTGCTCTCAGGCTCCCTCCAACAATGCTCAGAAAAAATTTTACACAAGAAAGTCACACAAGTAAATGAGAAAAAGAGAATCTAAGACATTTGTTAGTTTAAATGCCTTTTGTTGTGTTTACTGGATAGTTTGGATGGGTGGTAGATAATTACGCAAATGACAGTCGGAGAAGTGAAACTCGCCGTGTTAAACTGCTGACAGGTCAGTTACACATGCACATTTAACAGGCTGTTAAAAGGGGTCACAAGTCAGCATTGCTTCATTGTAAAGTCCTAAACTTCTGGCAGTATCAACAAGTTCACATCAGGGAGGTAGGAGCAGGAAAAGGGTGTTTGTGTGGCAAATATACGTATGTCCATAATGACCTCGCAGGTTTCTGTTCGTGGAGGCTCGTGTTTTGTTAGACTTCATTTTTTCTGTAGTAACAAAATTTGCTCATTCCAATTGCTCCCGAGAGCCCTTATCATTTTTCACACAGCTGTGGCACGGAGCGCGAGGGATCATCATCAACTTACAGTAGCTGGTGAATTTGAGATCAAAGGAGGTGTGCTCCTCGGAGAAGCAGGCTGGAGGAGGAGTAATTGAATTGTTTGTTGTTTGTTGCTGTTTTTGTTGCTCACCGGCTGCTCTGCGGTAATGGAGAGCAGCTACTTTATGGTGAAGGAGAGGGTTCGTTTTCCTTGTTCCTTTTTGCTTCCTCTGTAAATAGCTACCTGCTTCCAATCTCACTTCCACCTGTATTTTCTTGCACTCCCTCACGCATCCAGTGCAACAATCTCTCTCTCTCTCTCACTTACTCTGTCTCTTTTGCTTTTTCTGCGCTTACATTTTCATTTGCTTTGCTGTCCCACAATAACGTTCAGTATCTGCCTCTCTTCCTTTCTCTTTGCTACAGACGGAACAATTTGTCCACACACTTAAGGATGAATTGGTGAAGAGTGCACTGCTAGCACTGCACGTGGCGCGGCCCGGGTACGTTTCCAAGAACCAGAAGCAAACCCCGGTGCAGGGAGGCCACCTCCACCAGAGCAGTGAGCAGAATCAGAGTCCGGTCCAGGGGCTTCCAGGCCACAGTCCGGCTACATCCGTCACTGAGAGCACAGCTGTGTGTAATAATGTGGAAGGATCACAAACCACGACTAGAGGAGAAGGTGGGCCTTTGAAGCACCAAGACTCCATACCGCACCATAAAGAGTACGATGAGGAGGAGTGGGTGAGTGTGACTTAGTACCAAGTCATTGAGAACTCCATCAAAGCTCTGACCTAGTATGGTTTAATTCGTTTTTTTAAGTACAATGTGACAAATGATTGTTTTTACTGCAGGTCCTCATGGTAGAGCACACATGGGGAGATAAACTATTCCGTTTTAACAGATCAACCTTTTTTTATTTCAATTACATTGCATACCAAGCATCACTCTTTCTTTTTAATGGAAGGAGTTCAAACATTTTCATCGTAACAAACTGACTGCGGGAGATTATTTTGTGGTATCCTTGTCACTGAATCTAAGCCATGCTGCTTCTTTTCATTGAAGTGTTTATGGCTGTTGGTTTGTTTGCGTCTGCCACACTGACAGCAGGAGTTCAGGATTTCGGCACACCAATGCCTAATTATCTTTCAAAATATTCCTCACCGTTAACATGTTCAAAACATATTTTTGAAGCAACAAAGCCCAAAATATACACACCACCACTTAAAATTCACATTCACACACACACTTGGATTGTCATATTTGTACACACACACACAAAAGTGAAAGTTTGGAGCTCAGGAAGAGAGAGAGAAAGCTGGAATCAAGGAAACGCTTTGAGAGTAATCTCACAATATCCAGACAGCAATTTCCTTTTGACCTTCTGGACACAAGCCAGTTTAGACTGTAAAGGGAAACGCCTTTCTGCTCTGTTTTTTAGACATAAGGGAATTCTTTTTTATGGTCTTAACAGCTTCAACAGTTTCAGTTTTTCAGACACATTTTGATTTCCCACTATTTCACTATCTCAAACAGTGTGAGAAAGAGAGAGATCTAATCAGTGAGGCTGATCTGACTGCTGATTGTGTATTCGGCTCTTTCAGGACAGGGTCTGGGCCAATGTGGCCAAATGTCTCAACTGCGTAATCGCCATGGTGGATAAACTCCAGGAAGACGACAACAACAAGCAGGAGCCTGTACCTGAGCAGCAGCTAGCTGATGTCATCACCTCACACAACCCCGGTAAATAACTGAAGCACTGTCCTGAAATCATCTCTATTAAATGTAGGTACGTTATGCCATGTATGCATAGATGTGATTTTGCACATTGGCAGGTTTTCTGATGTTGACTGGTCAGTATTGAGATTTGCAATCTCATCCAGCCATTGGGCAAAAAGCATTAGTCACCTTTCTTGATTGTAGCCGAACAACATGAAGGTTGTATTTTACTCTAATGAACATCCATCCACCCATCCCCCCACTTTCCAACCCACCTACCGTGTATTTAATTAAGCAATGATATAGTTGTATTTATACTACACTAGAAAGTCAGCTCCTTAAATTGTTATTGTTTTTTAAATTTGAATTTATGAGATATAAACATGGTTGTCCGGTTCAGTTTTATTTCAGAATCCGAACTCAAAGCCAACCTAATGCTTAATATGAATCAAATATGCTGTACTTACCTTCAGAGAGCAATCCAAATGCCATTCTGGAGCTCACGTCTAAAAGATGCGTAACAAATATATCGCAACAGGGTGCTTATTTTAAGGTTTATTTCTGCATGATCGGTCCCAAAATTGGAATTAAATGTCTTCACATCAGGTAATTAAAGCTGTTAAATGAAACTGTTTGATATCTGCAGACTACCTGCTATGTGTAAAAAGGCTCAGACTCGGTGAGGATTTATCTCGTTAGTCAATAAAAGTCAAAACCACCAAAATACAAAACTTAAAGAACTTTTCAATACAGTAAGTAAGTCTGCACCGATCAGCCATAACATGATGACAGCATGGGAACCCTGACCGGTCTGCGGATATGTAATGAGATTGAGATATTGAGAATGAGCCATTGTAATGAGATAATCAATGTTCTTCACTTCACCTGTCAGTGGTCATAGTTATGGCTGATGGGTGTAGTTTATAATTGATCCCTGTTTATTGACAACTTCTTATTTTAGAGTTATATGTAGCATATAACAGTATAAGTAGCATAATGCCAAATGTAACTCTCACTTATCCATCATTGTCATTGCCAAAATATGGTGGAAATATTGTGTCCTGGCTGAGCTGAAAATGTCCACTCCTGTCCCGTCACAAAACAGCAGCTAATTTTAACTTAATAAGAGCTTTACAGCCAAAAACAAAATTACAATGAACCAACTAAATCTAAGTGTATCCACAGCCTTGTGGCGAGACTATGGTCCAACTTGGAGCCTCCCTGTTGTTTAAGCATTAGCAAAATAAATAAATAAAAAAAACTTAAATTGCTGCCAGAGAAGTGGATGAAAGCAATATTTGATATGCAGAGCCATTCACTGTTGACCACAAGCTGCCCAGTCTTACGTCCAATGAAATCCTGCCTCAAGCTTGTGTCCAGACAAGTACCCAGCCTGTTACAACTGCCAACTGGCACACAGAGCATCAGCATTAGTCTGACCAGGCGACAAGGAAAGGCTGTGTGTGTGTGTGTGTGTGTGTGTGTGTGTGTGTGTGTCACAGGCAAATGCACACTCAGGCATCTGTGTGAGCTGTTGGTGCTTTTGTATCATTTTGTGCCAACAAGCTGGCAGGTAAGAACAAGGCAATCCGCCCGGTGTTCAGTCTGAAAGATGCGCTCAACCCCCCGAGCACCTTTTATTAAGACGCTGAACAGGCTCAGAGCAAGTGGTCATCTGCTTGTCTAAACACAAACATGGCCGTAATAAGGAGAGAGGCTTTATCTCCTAGCGGGACCGGTGAAGGCCGGGCTTTTGATGACAAGGCGTTGTGTGGGTTTGGATGTTTGGACAGGGACAGGTGGGCTGGCGAAGGGATGACAGCTGGAGTTCTGTTTCTTCCTTCTCTGTGCAGAGGCTGTATTTGCAGAATGAGATAAGACATGATTTCTTTGACAAGGCAAGGGCAAGGCTGATGTGCTATACGTTCTTGGTCATATCCAACTGTGCTTCTGTGTGTGTGTGTGTTGTGTGCGTGTCCACACTGATCCCCACTCCCCCCCCCCCAGGAACTTTTCAATATGTTGAAGCTTACTGCATGGTGGGAAAGCTCATTTAGAATTTTACTTAACCAACACTGCCCCCTGTTGGCAATGAGATCATCACAAACCTGTTTTGAAGTAGCTGTCCCAAATTTTACACACTGTTTCTAAGCAGGTTTTGAGTGTGTTGTGTGACAAAAGTAAGTATACTCAATGAAGTTTCATAACTGAGTGTGCTGTTGAAATTTCATACTGTCTTACGGTGGAATGCACAAAGATAAAATAGGTAATAATCACTGCTGTAAAAGTTAATAAATCTTAGATAAATATCAAATCAGTGTTATATGACTGTTAGTATACTGTATAGTGCATAGTGTATACCTGTGACTACCAACCAGGGCTACTTGCGCACTATAGGGAACTTGTGCAGTTGTCAGGGCGTGCATGGAACGATCAACAAATGAGCTCAACTAAACCAACTAACTCAACTTATGATTTAATTATAAGATATATCAGCACAGTATTTTTCTGTGGGAAAATGTACAAATAGAATGTGATGCTGATCTTCAATAATTTACAAAAACAGCCTGAGTTACTTTATTGATCCTGAGGGAGATTTAGGCACCCTGTAGCTTAGCCAGCAATAAGAGAAGTTGAAATAGCTAGCTAGAAGTAACAGTAAACAGTTAAATGTAATAAATAAATAGTTCAAACTGTTAGCTAAAAGTAGTGAATAATCAGTTTCTCCAGTCTTTCCACAACCTATCAATTGGCACACCATCACTGTCAAATGAAGCACAGCCACTGACATTGACTTTTTTAGAGTCATCTTTCCCTGCGTCATATTCCACATCCTGTTTCACAGTTTACACCACATCAGGGAAGTAAAAAGGCAATTTCATGGTGTTTTAATGAGCTACGTACAGTATGAGGTACCTATTAGAGGCAAATTTAAGGGGCCCTATTTTTGTGGTGACCAGCACAAGCAGTGCTCAGTTTGGTATTTTCCCGACCTTGAAGTCAGCTTTGCTTGTCTGTGTGGTATTTTGATGCCCGGTGTCGCGCGCAAGAGTGAGGGTAATTCTAATGAGGCAGTGGAAATCGAGTTCTTGGTATTATGGTCGACGTTGGCTTTTAGTCATTGTGCTGACAACAGATGTCCTAGAACCATGTCTGTTCTGGCAAAATGACATTCTGCTGCCAAAGTGGTGACTTTGTCAAGAAGAGCAAACTAAACATTTGGGGCAAATGTGCAGAAATAACAGAATAATTGCATAAAATGTAAACCAAGTATTTTAATTCAACACTTTCCAACCAGTAGATGCGTTTAAATAAGCATCAAACATTACATTTAATGTGATTAAAGCAGGAATGTCATTAAAAGCTCATTAATCTGTAAATTAATGGTGGGTTCTTACCATATCTGTTGTCCACAGCTGCGTAACACTGTGAAAATCTGAAGGCATCAGGACAGACATGTTGATAAATCTGCAGCCTCAACAGAGCGCAGTGCCATTACCATTGTATTTACCTTGATTCAATTACATGCAAATGACACCAGGCTGTTACAAATCAACCACACACACCTCTACACACATCAGGCTTGTTGGTTATAACTTGATATTTTGCACGTTAAATATGGGAGACGTCAGATCAGCGGCGCTCATTAATTCTGTGCCTCCTTTCCAACTCTTTTTTTTTAACAAACATGGTGTGTGATGTTTTATAAGTGAAATGCATTATGGTGCAAATACTGGTGTGTCACATCAATTACGATATGACGTGATCATTTAGGACGTAACGTAGTGTAGAATTCTGCATAGAATAGCGTCGGACTGATGCGATAATATAAACGGCTTCAACAAGCTACTTTTTAAAAATGATTTCTTTCATCAACAAACTAATTAACTGTTAAAAAAAACACATCTGCTCTGCCACTATCCAGACGACAATATGATTTCCTGGAGGAGTGTGGCGCTGTTGTTATGCACTGATTGGCACAGCTGTTTTGGAGCTATAAGACCAGTGATGTAACAGTTTGAGAGTGTATTTATTACTCTTATTATTATTGTCACCACACGTTCTGATCTATATTTCCACTTCATCCAACCTTTTACACTTTGCACTGTTGCTCATGCGTGAACCGAAATATATTTAAATAGAGTCCAAGGTGTTGCCCTTAAGAAAACAACTGCACTTAAAATAATAGAAGTACCTTTACTGAATCAAAGATACAAGAGTTGTATCATGCATTGGCCAATCATTTGGCATTTTTACTGTGCCTAACAATAAAATAAATATTGAGGCCATGTAGGCCTTATAATTATTATTAATAATATATATATATATATACACACACGCACACACACAAAAAAAACAGCTGATCAGTGCCGTTAAACAGCCTGAAATCTGTTTTGGGTTATGTTTATACTTCTTCCCCAGCTTAAAGGAAACATGACTGGCTGATCCGGTTTCATATAACAGATAAACTGTGTGTTGTTTCTGACTGAGTGCACAAGCGTTAAGATTGTATCATTATTTTAAACTGCAACCACATTATAACCATCATTCTATCTCTTGCTACAACAACGGCACTCTTTGTCCCCATTCTATCTTTCTCTGCAGGCGACTGGAGGGAGCAGCTGCGTCCGCTTGTGACCAGGTTAAAGGAGTGTGTGATGGAGGTGGTGGAGAAGGCTAAGAGAGCCATGACCTTTGTGCTCCTACAGGAGGCAGCCTGCAGCATTCCACAGGGCTTTCTCCTCCAACAGAGGCGGGATATAGTCTTCAGTCAGGCAGTAGGTGGCCACACTGAGATAATAAACAAGTCTTTAAGTCCGCCTTAGTTCAGTGGAGGTGGCGGTTTTTCTCTTTTGCTTTTGTTTTTGTTTTGCTTTTGGTCTGCAAAATAGCCCTCGTAAATGTTTGATTGTATATGCCCTGTGTTCACAAAGCCAACCACAGATATGCAAATGTTTTACTTTGTAAATGCAAATGTCAAAGAAATGCTTTTTTTAATTTCAGCCAGCAGTTTCTTATCTAATTGTCTGTCCTTTGTGGCCGAAAGTGCAATGCGCTCAGTGCTGAGCTTCTCCAAACAACATTAAAACTTTTTCCCCCACACATCATTAAAGGTTCACATAAACTCAAGTTAAAATACCTCTTTAAGCGTTATGTTTTTTTAAAGCTACTCTCATTAATGTCATTAATTTGACTGATTGTGTATCCATACCATAGACTGTATAAAAGAAATAGACATAGCCGTCGTGACATCAGCCATTGGTTTGTGGACGCACATGTTGAAGCATTGAGTTTGGCATTTTGGCAATCTTTTTTTAAAGCCAGAAGTGGCCATATTTGGACAAGAGGGTAGAGCTGGTAACCTGAGAACCCAAGGATACTGTGTACGCCCACCTACACCAGCAACCTGACCTCCCCTGGCCCCTGGATATGCAAAGTCGCTGCTAACAAAGTTAGCTTGTAAATGTACTTAACGGAAAATATGTTTACTGGTAATTAATCCATTACGAAGTAGAGTCATTTTCTCATCGACTATTCTAGTTTAGTGGAGTCGCCCCCTGCTGGTCATTAGAAAGCAGGCCAGTTTAAGGTACTTCCCCATTGGATTCACCTTTCAGACCCGGAGGTACATGTGTGATCTATACACCAAATTTTAGCGTGAGCAGGAAAATAGGCAGGCGTTATACTACACAACTCACTTAAACAAACTTCAAACAAACAACTACCGTTGTGTTTGTATGTTTGACCTTCTCACTTTTCTATTGCAGCTGAAGCATTTCAGACCCTGCATATTCTGGGCATCTCATTTTACATGCCTTTTTTTTTGTGTGTGGCTGCTTAGCTGTTTCTGCCAAGGACAACTTACACTAGATATGGTTCTTGATACACTAGAGGTGTGTGTGTGTGTGTTTTAACAGTTGGCAGCCTTAGCCTGTGGTTTCGTCATGAGGCTGTATGCAGGAATGCAGGACCAAGGCTTCCTGAGGCAGCTTCACCTGGTTGGCCTGGTGGCCCAGTTTGAGAGTCTGCTCAGCACCTACAGTGAGTATATCTATCAGATTAAAGTGTAACTATGCCCTCTGCTAGAACCCTCTCTCCCAGCAAAAGATGAACACAGGAGTGAGGGAACAATCACTGTACGAGGCTTGGTCTTGTGGCTCTGTAGTGTGTGGGTCAGGGGACACTGACAATGATTAAAGTTTTTGTGACGTAAATAATTACCAACCAGTTGACTCTGTCAGCAATGGTCTCGCAAGGTTCAGGGCTGATTTAAAACAGATGGCATGTTGAACCATTTATTGATTTGGCAAGAATTGTCAGTGTTAATGCCAGCATTGATGTGTTTCATAACAGTACAGTCATAACCTTTGCTTTACAGCTCAAAAGACAATGTTTACATGTGCAGTACCTCTTTAAGACCAGATCTGACAACTGTTCACTTTTGCTTTCTTGAAACTTTAGAGAGTGGTTTGGTTTAAGTGGGCCTTACTAATGTGATTAGTGATTGTAAGGCTGTAACAAATCACAACATGTAGCAAGGTGGTGAGTCATTGTTTGGTGTCTGTGTGTGTGGGCGGGGGCGGGGGGGGGGGGGCTTTATTACAGGCTCTTTTATTTGTTTATGTTTTATGCAACATGTTCAAGGTGGAGGTTGACCTGAGTGTCTTGGATGGATGTGTGTCAGATCAATACAGACAGAGATTAGAGACTGAATTAAGGGGAGGCCCTTGTAAGATATCAGTACACCTATACTAGTTACCTTCACCAAAGCGCTCATTCATGCTGGTTTGCCAAAACTCATGGTGCATGATTTGAAATGGATTGGTCAGTAAAAAAAAAACAGCTAAAGGATAGCTAATGCCATAATCCCTTTTTTATGTTCCATGTTTCCATCAAAAGAAATCCTCAATTACATGCAATGTAAACTGTGGGGAATTCAGTTATCGATCTGACTTTTTAAAATTTGAGCCGAACTCACCTTGTTTTGAGTAACTAATATGACGCTTGACGAACAAGAATTAAATCACTTCTCATCTTGATTTATCGAACTGTTTAAGGTGAAGAGATTGGAATGCTGGAGGACATGGAGGTTGGAATCTCAGACCTGCAGAGAGTCGTGTTCCAGATCACAGAGGCCAAGACAGATGACCTCAGTGACCTTCAGCCTTTAGTGTGTGGCCGACGGTGAGACATTATCTCCATCTCTGTTCAGTTAGTCTCTTTATGTTAGTCTCTTTATATTAGTCTCTTATGACCAAGCTGTTCACAACCTGTTGCAGTAATAGTCTAGTAGCAGTTTAGTACATTATAAGTGCAAATAACCATCAGTTTTCAGCCCGTTGCCAATGCAAGTCTCTTCACTGATTTTAAAATTAGAAGCAGTTTCACTTCCTTATTCTTCTATTTCTTAGAAAGGACCTGACATGTAGCTGCAATTTCTATGAAAGGTTGAGGGTAAAGGATGACGTAATTTGGTGTTAACTATAGGGAGTGGAGACAGTGTTCGTTTGCTACACTTTCAATTAATTCCAAGTAACTGGTAATATAACCACGTACAAAGGTTACCATGTTTAGTCAAATTCCATTTGTAAACACTACCACATAACACGCTTTCTTACTGTAAAAAATAACACAAAAAACCCTGCATCATGAATACATATACTGTAAATTTCACCCGATGAAGGGTACGTTGTAAATAAAGTGAGTTCAAGTGATCACTATGTGCCAGTTTTTGGATTTACTTACTATGTGTACTGTGTCAGAACATTGTCTCTATATTCACTATAATTAATACCAAATCCCATAGTTCTTTCCAAAAAACGTCCTTCCAAAACTATTAACAAATGACAGGACCCATAAAATAAAGTGTTACCAATTTGAGGCTTATAGAAATAGTTGGTTCTTTTCATTACATTCAGTAACTGAAATGGTAGATTTTTTCAATTGCACCCTGTTGAATATTATACATATTGTTGCACCACTCAGGGAATAAAAGAGGTCAATCATTAAAATATCATCATGGATGACAGATTCTGTTATGAGTGAAAGAGATCTTTTACAGCAGTGGAGAGAAAATAGGGGGGAAACTGGTCTAGAAGTCCATTGTAATATTTACAAAGAAGAAATAATATCTTTTAACTTAGCCATTTGCTCCGCCAGATGATTGCAGAGAGTAAAAATGGTCCTAGAACACTATACACAACTATAAACCGGTTGCTCAATCCTGACCCTGTCAGTGACCTCCACTATGTGTGAGGAATTTGTAATTTTACGTAACAACAAAATTACATCCATAAGAGCAACTATTGCCATAGAAGATAACAACATTAATCGACCTAGCAAGAATATGGCAAACATGTTGAATTTCAGCACTATTTCTGATCAGGAACTATATAGGCCTTGAGAACAGGGTTGGCCTCTCTGGGTGTGTTTGAACTGGTTCTGCATATAAATGTTTGGGAGATCATGTGTCATGGAAATATGAGTTACCTTTTGGTGTTGCTCAGGGAAACTGCTTGGTCCTCTGTTTTTTTTCATAATACATACTTCCTTTACGTGATGCCATCAGAGAACACCACAAGCCTTGGTGTTATCTTGGACTTAAGTTTTAAATCCTACATAAAGAACGTGACCAAAGCAGCTTTCTGTCATTTAAGATATATTGCTACGGCACGACCATTCATGTGAAAAGTTTTGTGGTCCAGAAGACCGCCTCAGGCAGCAGCCGCGACATGGGCTGCACCGTAATCATTGTGATGGTCAACTACGCCTTTTTGTTAGAGTAAGATCCTTTTTGTTTAACCAGAAACAGAAGTCTCACTCTGAAATCTCATGAGCGGTGAGTTGTTGCAGGAAGACAATGGTGTTTCTGGTTAAACCAAAGGATCTAAAGCTACATGTGGTTGTCTGCTCTGTTTTGTGCTTTTTTGTATCTACCTGCAGCCTGTGAATCAAACTCCAGACCACACGGGAGGGATTTGCATTTTGTCTTGTTATAGAGTATGTCATAATTATTATAGGTACATGTGAATTTTCAGGCACTTGAGAGGCAAAGTCCTACAACAGTGGGTGTGTTTGTTTATGGGTAAAGATCATAACAAAGGTTGGTGCTGAGGGGCGTTGTGGTACGAGCTCTTTGGCCAAACAAAGCTCACTTTCAAAATGGAAAACTACTGTGTGATAATACACCAAACAGTACAGCTTCTACTATGCAGTCAGTTATGAGGAATCAGCTCTGACCTTTTAATCTTGGTGAACTTTAGTCCATGTTAATAAAGTAATTTGATCTGGGATTCTGCTGCCGTACCACGGCATGAACGCCACTCAGGAATTCCCTCCCCCTCCCTGCAGTAAAGCAATAGTTTACTTTTGACAAAACCAGGTCAAGCCATTTTATTTGATCTGGTTAGTGCGTATTATGGCAAGTGCGGTATGTGATAAGATAATACACCCCTCTTGCCCCACCCACCTCCATGTCAATCTGTAAGGCAATCTGTCTCACACCCAACTCTCTCACTGTCTCTCATGCATACATACATCAGTCTCTCTTCTTACCGCTTGCTCAGGCCTGTTTTAGGTGTCAAATTGTACAATTTCCCAAACGCATCAAATTCTACAGCTTTGTCGAAACGTATTGAATTCCTGTCTAATCATTTAATCTGTTTTTACCTTCCATTTTGCTTTTTCTCTCCCTGCATACAGAGACCACTTCACTGTAGAAGTGCCATTACCTCGACTGGTGTTCCAGACCTTGCCAGAGGAGATAAAGGAGGGCAAGCCTCTACGAGTATTCCCGGTGCTGTTTAACGTGGGCATCAATGAACAGCAAACTATAGCAGAGAGGTACTGCAGACATTCCAATTTGTTTGTGTGGACATGTTAAACAAGGCCAGTGTGGTAATGTGGTAACTAATCAATATCACATAAAGGAATAGAGTCGTGCATGGCTTATTCTACAGTATATTCTTCATTCTTCAAAGGGCATCTATATCCAGAAATTAAATTCAAATAATCACTTAAAATTCTCATTTTCCCTCATAGGCAAACAATTGATTAACCATGTAACAATATTGCATTTATTTAATTGGTTGAAAATGTTTTAGGTTTTCTCTAAAACCAATTTAAAAAACACCAATAGAGCAATTCGTTTCATGTTTTATTGCATTGTTTTTTGTGCTGAATGCAGCATTCACTGCTCTGTATTATTGATACATTTAATGGTAAACTGTTGGGGAGAACACGTTTTACTGATGCTCCACCATAACTGCCCTTATTCTCTCTGTCAGGTTTGGAGATATCTCTCTACAAGAAAGAATAAACCAGAAGAACTTTGAGATGTTAGAAGCCTACTACAAATCATTAAGTGAAAAGGTGCCACTAGAATGTAAGTGCACGATACTTTCATACTCTTTGTAAATCACCTTTGTAAATCTTTTGAAAAATACTGGGATTTGTGTTTCAGGTCCCGCTGCTGCAGCAAAGTAACCTTTGCGTGCAGTCAGTGTTTAGATAACAGTATTTGCAAATAATTGTTTAAATTATAATATGCATTGAGTATCTTATGGAGTTTAGTACACCAGGACAATGCATACTTTGTCACTTTATCAGTTAGAAAGTGAGTCTTGGAATTTAATTATTACAAGTGAATTGATTTCCTTCTGTCTGCTAACACACATGAATCCATCAGAACCTGCATTATTTTCACCAGAACAACACAAGAAACAGAACCACTCACTAGCAAAGTGTTTTGTGTTTTCTATGAACAGGTCTACCGTGTTTTCAAACACAGACTGACGGAATAAAGGAATTACTTGAAACCCTGGGTCAGAATGTAATTACAAAGAAGAGAAAGAATGTGGAGATACTATGGATTGCTGGAACGGTGAGCAGCGTTGATATTGTAACTTTCTGTCCTTGTCAAAGAAGACGCTTTTTCTCTGTACTGTATAAAAAAACCATCTCTCTTGCGTAACCACAGTAACTGTGAGCCGCAAGCACATACATGTAGTGTAGTCTGATGTTTTTGACATTGTTGTTTCATGGGTTTTAAATGGAGCACTAAGCCAAACAAAGTACAAAGTACCTGCCTGAGTATGATGACGTTGGAGGACGATACTGTTTAAACAAAGTTGTGGACCAATCGACTGTCATGGCCAGGCACATTTTTATGCTGCTAGCTTGGCTACAATGGTATCATTAAGAAGAAAAAGAGTTGGATGATATTCAAAATTGCACTTTATGCCAATTCATTTCAGGAAACATGTATAATATCCAGTGTTATTTGCGTAGCCTGTGTAAAATGTTTCATATCACTTGGTAGTAAAATGTTTAATGTTTAAAATCTGTGTTGCAAAACAAAGCAAAGCCTTCGTACAAGACGATGAGATGACAAAAGGAGCATTTTGCATTAATGATGCTTGTCAATATGTATTTTTCCTCCTCTTCCCTCCAGATTTGCCGAAGGTTAAATGGCATCAGGTTTACCAGCTGTAAAAGTGCCAAAGACCGGACATCCATGTCTGTCACACTAGAGCAGTGTGCCCTCCTGCGTGATGAACACCAGCTCAGCAAGGATTTCTTCATCCGTGCTCTGGACTGTATGCGGAGGTAAGAGATGTGATAAAAGATAATATAAAACTATTATGGGTGCAGGTTATTGTTCCTGCCAATCCCAAACGTGCTGCGTTTAAAAGGTCAGTCATTCAAATAACATAAAGATGTGTATTTTTTTACTTTGACTAAGTGGCACGTAGCTGTGCAGATAGTTTTAGTTTTATTTGCGCATAAAAAATTTCAGAGATCTGTGTCTTGGATTTCTGCCAATGCCCCGATACAATGGGAGCTGAAAACAATGAAAGACTTTTAAAAACTTCAGCAGCAACTCATCTTTCCAGAGACAACGTGCTGTTACTCTGGATACTCCACAGACCTCACTATAAACAGCGTTGGCTGGAACAACAAGGTGATTGACAATGAGATCTATGGATTATCCACAGATCAGCTGGGACATCTCACAAAAACCGAAACAGCATTGCTAGACACTACTAGAGACAAGTGAGAAACATTTGGTGAACTGACCCTTTAACCAATACTGCCACAGATTCATCACTTGCATTCTGTAATAATTTAATAGACATGTTATGACAACTGCCTGGTTGAAGCAATAACATGCACCCACAAGACATGTTAGGTGAGCAAAAGCTGACATCATCCATCACACACACAGACATTTCATCTTGCTCCATCTCCTCCCAGCTTATCACGGTTAGCTGTGTATAAACATCACTATGTGTTCCCGCCACCACCATCACCACCTTCCCGCACACATTCAAAGGCAGTCACGCATGTTCCGTTCCATCAGTGCTGCAGGCTCGCCGCTGCCTTTTAATGTTTGTGTTTTCCACCTGCATCTGCAAAACATCTACACCTGCATCTGTCTAAATCTGATAAGTTCTAATTTAAGAATTGTTTTAAGGCTGTCAGTAAAGTGAGCATCTGAAATACGTGTGGTAATGATATGTACAGGCCGGCTGATAGCAGTTGTGTTAGATGAATAAGAGGACGGGAAACCAAAGACACAAATAACAACTCAATCACTCATCTTATTCCACAACTAATCAGGGTCAAAATTGGTGTGCATTAGGCTTGGTAATTGAATAAGGTAATCTCAAATCATATTTACAGTTATACAATAGCCTGTTTTTATGAAGTTAATCCAGTTACAATGCACAGCACAGTAAGCAACTGAAACCTGAACAATATTATATCTTCAGGGTGGTGGGTGTCATAGGGTTAACGCACACGTCGATACACTCAATAAATAAGTCTTCACCCAGTCAAATACAGTATTTGATACATAAATAACAATACAGCTGTGGTCAAGATTTGGTTGAAACAACTTTAAAATCTATGCATTTATAGCAATCTATACAGTAAGTTTGCTTTTTAAAATGATCACAAACTGCATAATCGTGTGATAGGTTCATCAGATCCTCTTCTATACAATAACGTGCATAATGAATTTGTAACATATTGTAGATCCATTGATGCATTGATCTAACCTTAAAAACAAAGGACCCTAAACAGTTTCTTTGCTTTCAACAGATTGTATGTTTTCTGTATCCACGAGTGTCACAGAAAAAAATATTTCTCATTGCAATTGCATCATTTGACACCTACAGTAATAACTTACACTTGTAAGATGACTGTATTTGCATCCATAGCTTTATATTCGTTCCAACAATGAGTGCTTTGGGGTTTCTCTGCTTGCTGATTTCACATTCAGATGTAGTATACAGAATTTTTTTGAAATACATGATGGTGGGAGATCCATGGTGAAGTTCTAGAGTAAAAGGATTAAAAGGAAACTGCATTTTAGCTGAAAAAGTACAATCCAGTAATCTGCAGCGATATCCTCCAGGCACAGTGAAGTGATCCTCTGACCGTCTGCGTTGTCTTCGCCTCTGATACCAGCACGCTCATTGAGAACAGTGACTATTTTAAAATCAAATTAAGTTCTTAAAACCCTGTAAACTCTCTATATTTTTCTAAAATATTAAAGCTGTAGTAAAGTGGTTAGCCTTTTAAGAGGTGGGAGAGGATAATTAGAGGAAGCTAATAAGCTCTAGCTAAAAGGAGTATATCTTTGACAGACTTCTTAAATATGAACGTTAGAGTCTGTTGTATTTGATTTTTATATTTTGTCTGACACATTTTTCTGTGTGTGTGTCAAACGAAAGGAATAGTTGTAGGAGAAGAGACCCTTTGACTGGAATTGGTTTGGATTTGATTTGAGAATTTGTATCTCATTTATGTCTGTTAACTTATTTGACAGAGTTGGTTTGGTGTTTGTTTTGAATAAAAATAAGGAAGTCCTTAATGTTGGTGATAAGACAGGCTGGACCGGTTGACTTGTTATACTGTCTCTTCTTTTGTTCACACATCCAGGCACACTTTCATATATTTCATTTCTGTGACGCAACCAAACCTCCAGGCATGTGCTGGTCTATCTTTTCATAGTTTCGTTATCCACACAGGCTTAAGATTAACAAATTGCCATGGGTTTCTTACATGGACCTCTGATCTCCAGCAGTGAAAAAGGAAGCAGATGCAGGATGTGATAATGATGCAGACAGTGAGCCAAGTCTGTCAAATACAAAGCGTGAATGAAGTGAAATGCTATCCAGAAGGAAATGAATACTGTAAAGCAAAACATGTCACGTTTCACAAAAATCCAGTTTAACCACTACTGTCAACATGATTCTTCGACTCTAGACTTTAGTGAGTGCATTTCAGCTGGATCGGACCAATGGAAACATATTCTACATAAAACTTTAATTATTAAATTTTCATAAAACTGCATGACTCCCCTCTCCATCCTCTGCCAACCAAGTCATTTCATTATGCTGCTCATGGTGCAGCTTTTCGTGAGCCTGTTCCTCACATCTCTGCTCCATCCATCACTGCCTGCTTGTCTGTGCATGGCTGTGGCTTTTTAAGGCAAAGTCTGCACTAATGGCTCTGTGTCTAAGTGGGCCTTCTGGTAGCAACCTCTCAAGTGATCAATCTGTGGTAGAAGTCCCACTTAGACAGCATCTACTCTGTACTAACACCGCAGTGTTTTGATCTATCTCTGTTCGTCCTGTTTCACTCTGATGGGTGCCCCCTGCAGTCGACTGACCCAGGGAGACATTGGGCAGTGGGAGGACCCTGAGGCTGGCGCCGTGACAGAGAACAAACCAGCGTCACGACACTTTTACCCCATTGCCCTGCTGCTCGTTAGCTCCCACTTACTGGTTGTGTGGCTCATTTTAAGTCTTGTTTTTCTGCTTGCAAAATATCAATAAATTGCTGACAATGCCATCTCTACTCACTCCTTCTCTCTGTGTCTGCTGGTTTTTCCTTCATGAGTGAATCATAATTTGATTCACTTTCTCGATTGAGGGTAATTAGCGAGAGTGGTTTAATATCGACCTCCAGTTGGTACGGTTCTAATCCCTTTGCAAGAGTAAAGAATTGGGGAAACCTGATTTCAGTCGGATGG
Organism: Gadopsis marmoratus; assembly: GCA_036023855.1. Lineage (NCBI taxonomy): Eukaryota > Metazoa > Chordata > Actinopteri > Centrarchiformes > Percichthyidae > Gadopsis > Gadopsis marmoratus. The sequence goes on from JAVQJF010003239.1 coordinate 37,836, forward strand.
TATTAAGCAAAATAACCGGCAATTAAACGTTTGCCAGAAATCTTTTCTTACAAACTCGAAGATAGTCCTTAATATCACACAAGAAAAAACGTTCCTAAGGAAGTTCCTCACATTCACACCACACCAATGCACACACGATGTACATAAAGTTAGTTTTGAATGTCAGACGTCTTCATTTCAATGTGGAATGATAAGCCTGGCATTAATTTATATTTTACTAATTGTCAACAACAACAACATGGTATTAATCATTCTATCAATACTGCCTTCCCTACACTGTCTGTGTCACTCAGCACCAAACCCATTTCTACTAATTCCTACTAAAGATGACATTTTTAACATTAGCTGTAGCTTTATTTTCTAAAATAGGCTCAGTAATTCAGTAAACATTACTCATACAGGAATAAATAGTGCATCTGTTGGGGACTACTTTAAGATGCGGATTAATACACATTTGGTGCACTGGCGAGTATTTATGGAAGCAGGGTGATGTATGCAGGATGGACTCAAAATCAACTACAGTGCCTGTGTTCATCATAATGAAAGAACGTGTCTGATGTGTTTTTAAATGTTTTTGGACAACAGTGGTGCTCTATGGCAGAGAGGAATAAGCAATACTCAATTTGGACACTCAACCAATACTTGGTAGTATATAGGATCAATTCATTGGTTGCTTTTGGTGTTTTCATGTGACATGTTAACAAAAATATAGAATATTGCCAGCCTTATCCTTAAACTTGCAACATCATCTGAAACTGCTGATGTGGTACATGACATTTTGAGTTAAACAAACTGATGAGACATAGAGTTCACATCTGGAAATATGGCACTGTATTACCATTTTCAAATGGATGTGCCTTGCAGGAGTTAAACATAAGCCTGTTCAATATTTTCTGCAATACTGCTGACATGCAAATACATCACATTACTGTGTAAACAGCTGACCTACTGTCAACTGCGGAGGAGATAACCACTTTTGGTATTTTGCGTTATTGCACCAGAGCGCATTTCATTTATCCTATACAATAATCGCTGTGTAGACCTTCAGACCTTTGGTGCTTTTCAGCCTTTCCAACGTACTGAAACTTCTTTTTTCATGTCTCTGTGTCTAACTCTTAAATGCTCAATCACAACAATACGACTAGTGTTTAGTTCAGTACGGCCTGCTCTGTGTATCTGTATGAATGTATCTCTTTGCAGATTTTCAAATACCTGCGCTGTGCGAGAGTTCAAGTAATAAATTATAAACAAGCTTGTACTTGGCAACAAGATAAACCATGCAATCTGAAGGTTTTGCAACATCCCTGACGAGTGGTCAGCTTCGACAGATTGCATGTCTGGAAATGTGTGCTGTTGTGTACAATTTGCAGTGGATTTTTTCCTAAATGCAACATATGCTGTGTCAAAAACTTGAACATATCTTTCAACCATTTGCATGTGTTTTCTTAACTCTCTCTCTCGCGCGGCCATTGTAGACATCTCTTTAACACTTGCAGTTACATATTGAGAGTCCTGTCCTCATACACTCGAGTGATCTGCTTTCATGTCGGCACATGTATAGTTTAGAAGAACAATGTGTGGCTCATGCTCTGAGCCTTAAAAACAAAATGAAGATGCTCGGCTCACTCTGACATTGACCAGGATGCCGAGGAAAATAAATACTTTTAGTCCTTTTTCTTTTGGTTTTGGGCATTTCAAATCGCATAGAAAAACATTCTCATTTTTCAATTAATACATTTCAAGGCCATCTCCCAGCGCACGGCCCTCAAACCTTTTCATTAATAATCGTCATGCACGGATCCATACGTTTTGTATGTTAGTCTATATTTAGTCTATTTAAGTCTGCTGTATGATGGAATATTCTTAGTGCTAAGCTAAGCTATGTAAATGTGTTAGAGAAAAGGTCAGTCTTCACCCCTGGTATTACCAGGTGTTGAAAACCAAATAATCATTCAAAGCCTCTATGCATTAACTAGAGAACTTTAAGGATGGGCTCTGTTACCAAGCTCATGAATGAACTTTGAACCTCAGCATACAAATAAAATTTATTCAGTATAATCAGACAAACTGGTTTGACTCTTTGTGCCAAACTAAAGGTTCATAAAAGTTCACAAGAGGTTGTGAAATCTCTGCAGAGATCCACAGTCAGTTTTGCATAACAAAAAAATGCCTAATTATCATACAAATATAATAATTATCAGACTGTGTAGTTGAGTTTATTTCAGTCATTTTCAACTTATACAACTCAAATACACAACGTAGGTTGAAGCCTTAGCCTATTACACCTACCTTTTTTACATTTCCGGTCATTCTTTGTACAGACCCCTTTGCATCAGGCAACACTTCACTTGTGTCAGACGTAACTGTAAGCTGCTTTATTACATGCCTTGTTTCTACTACACCAGCCAGGCAGCCGTGAAGCGGGACATAAAGTGTCTCATTGTCATCAACCTTACCGTTCAAATGTGTGTGTCATCAATGTGTCATCTTTGAAAGGCTTGTGTTTATCATTACAAACATTATTTAAAAACTCATTCCTGTTTACTTTTTCGTTTTCCTTTCTCCTCCTCCCTCGTTCCTCTTCACCCTCTTTATTTGATCACCAGAGAAGGATGTCGGATTGAGAACGTTCAAAAGAATATTAGATGCCGGAAATATGCCTTCAACGTGTTGCAGCTGATTGCCTTTCCCAAGTGCTACCGTCCACCGGAGGGGACTTATGGCAAAGTTGACTCATGAGGACACAAGCCATGTATTCTAAAATCAAGTCATTGTGGGTTACTACCCAAGTAGTAAATATGAAAGCTTAAACACAATAGTGAGAATGTCAAATGTTTTATTGTTCATAACCACAATATCTTACTGGATGTTTATATTTTGCTGTTTGTTTAGTTTTTGGACGCGCTGGTATTTGTGTCCATTGATTCCCCAGCTGGATTTGCCAAATATGACGTGTTACTAAATTAATGCACTTTCCATTTTTGCCGCCTTTGTTTTTCATGGCCTAAGCAGTGAAAAATAGTACTGCGGTGTGGGCAAACATAATCTGTGTGTGTGTGTGGCTGTACAGTGTGTTTATCTTTTTTAAACCAAAATATAGAGTTGGTTTAGACTTGCTCTATATTAACAAGTGCTATGAGATAACTCTGTTACGATATAGCGCTATATAAATAAAATTGAATTGAAACAGTTCACCTTACGTGTGCGTACGTGAAGAATTCCCCTCTCGCAGAAGTTCAGTTTTTTTCAAACAGGTTTGTGTGCGTGGGACAAAATAGTCTTAACTCCGATTTCCACGTAGTTACCTTTTTCCAAACTATTTGAGCGGTTTTGACATCTGAGCTAGCTCCATCCGCAGACTGTGATATGCAGTTACAAGCTTAAGGAAAAAGGCGAGTTGACGCTATTTTTGGTCAAGTATACTGTTCCAAAGGTCAAAAATGAGCTTCCATGCTACAGTGGTTTTTGTGGTGTAAGTACCGCTCTCCACAATGAATTGTGAAGAAACTGTTTATAGCCTCATTCCACGTTTGGATGCACACAAGCGTTACAGGATGGAAGTGTAACATTCACAACTGAAAGTGTGTCCTGCTCTACAGGAATTGGTCCATTTTTATGGTTTCACACCCAGGTCCAAACTTTGCCTATATTGTTTTTAACAAACCAGTATTTCAGAGCATATGATGAAGCCTATTTCCTTTCGATAACTCATCCCATTCTCTTAATGTTTGCACTTGTGCTTTTTCAATAATATGTTTATATCTCAAGGTACAGGCCAGTGAAAACCACATGAAGTACATGTGGAAGTTAGAATAGGATGACGGATATTGGACCATCATTTCTGAATGCTGTAGCAAAAATAGCAAATTCCATTATTTATTTTTGTATTCTAAAATTATTTTATAGTCTAAGGGTTGATACCTTGGACTTTAATGCATGTTTAAAATGTATGTGTTGTGTTCTACATTGGACATTTGCAATTGTGTATTTAAAATTAAATAAAAGAATGCTTCGACGTGGATATTTGTGATTGGACAATGGTGTATGTGTAATGTTTTGGATGCTGTTAAATTAAGTAAGTAAAATATTAGAGTTAAACAAGTCAGAATTTTTTAAAAACCATATATTATGTTTAGGCTCAAAACAACTTGCAAGATATATTAAAGACCTCAAAGATATGAGAATAAAATCAGAATATAAATGTTGTATATTGTAAGTCCCAAACACTACACTTTACTGAATACTATTCACGACATCCATATTTTGAGGATCAAATACTTTTGACCTGAAGTGTTGAAGGGTGGCTCTGACAGGTTTGATGGTTGCTCCTTCACGGTGAGCTGTATTCAGCTTCAGTTCACAGAAGTAACATTGGATTCCATCAAAACATTCAGAAAAAAATCCTCAAATTCTCCTGGAGCACAGGTCAGTTCGCTGCCCTTGAATCTGCGAGCTCAGTATGTTCAAACAGTCCTTCCTTAACCTGCCAGAGCTTCAGCGCTGTGAGGAGGGGACAGTAAGTGTATTTAGCTATGATGTAAAAAAAAATAAAAATAAAGAATGTTTGGTACATAGGCTGTGGCTGAGGGGGTAGTGCGGTCGTCCATTAACCCCAGGGTTGGTGGTTTGATCCCAGCCCCTGCTGTCCACATGTCGAAGTGTCCCTGGGCAAGACACTGAACCCCCAGTTGCCCCCGGTGGAGGCCAGCATGGCAACTGTGTCCCCATCGGTGTATGGATGTGGTGTGTGTGTCCCCTAAATGTCTGTTTGTCTGCCCTGCGATTGACTGGCGACCAGTCCAGGG
>JAVQJF010003259.1:0-34181 GCA_036023855.1 Gadopsis marmoratus
GCATCACACACACACACACACACACACACACACACACACACACACACACACACACACACATACACAGAGTTTGTATGTTGCCATCCTCTTAGGCTCTGTGGATTTCTTTTGCGGGGATATGGTGCCTCGGATAAATCACATTCTGTCTCCAGTGTCCTGAGCAATGTGTAACATGGCGTCTTGTTGCTCGTGTTTAGGATCCCTGCAGAGAGGAGGCCTTGCTGCAACAACTGAGAGAGAAAGACGAAGTGATTATCAGACTCCAGAGTGAACTGGTAAGATCTGCTAAGCATCAAATACGTATAATAACAGGCAGGTTTGTGTTCCTGTGTGAGCGCAACACAAAACATTATTAGCATTTTTCTTGACGTATGACCTCCGCTTTGCACCGCATGTACGTTTTTGCAGAATCGTTTTGATTCCTTCCTTTTTAAAGCGCCAGATCCACTTTATCCAGGGAAGTGTTTTGAGTTTCAAAATGACTTCTAGGTGTAGTAGTTTTATACCGTCAATATGTTATCCACTCTGTGGTGACGTGATCAGCACCTTGCATGAGATGACAGAATAAAATGATTAATGTGTTCATTTTGCAGTGCTACTAAGGCTGGAAAATATGTCAATGTTTTATTTATTTTCAGTAAATTTGTAGTTCATAGTTCTGTAAATAAATACAGAGCACTTACTAGACCAGAATTGCCAAAGGATTTTTCACAAGAAAAATGACTTCCTGACATAAGAAATAGCACTAAATTATGCATTACCTGTCAGAAGGCTGACTGTTCCGATGATGATCATTCGGTGATACGTATACAGGATGTGCAGTTATGGGAATCCAGTAAAGCAAAATGTTTTTCCAAAGAAGTCTTTCTAACTAAGAAGAGTTGCAGCTCATTGTCTCAGACACTGAGAAATTGAAGGTTTGCTCATCTAATTTTATCTCTCACAGTTTTTCTCTTGCTCTCTGTTTTTCCAAACTTTGAAATGAATAATTAAAACAGCTTGAATGGTTTTAAATTATTTGTTTTACGGATATAATTTAAAGGCCTAATTGCTTTTGAAACACATTTTGTTATCAGTAAAAAAGCCTGCTTTTGTAGTCTGGTTAAGAAACATTTCAAAGTGCTGGAAAGCTGAACGTAGGTTAATGATTTTGCAAAGCAGCTTTGTCCGTTTTTTCCCTGTCATGGTGTTCTGCTGTTCGAGACTACGTACTGTACAGCAGAGGGCATAGTGACAGGAAGGACTGACCACAGAAAGAGAGAGGAAATGATTGTGAGAATGGTTTTATAGTTGGCTTGAAGCCACACCATCAATATCACATGGTGTGGCACCAGAAAGCCCATCTTTTCCATCTTTGTTAATGTTAACTGCTTGTTCCCGCCAGCTTAATGTAGTAGCAGAATTTTTGGGACTCCAGTCCAGCCAAGAGGGAAGTGTAATGTTTTCACAAATTTTCCCCTGAAGACAAAGATGGGAAGCATGGACTCATTTCCATGTTTAGATATTTGGAATAACCAAATTAAGCTCATGAAAAAATAGGGATTTACATGCAAAATATATTGTGTTGTCTGTGGTTTTTTCCCCACCCTTTTCGAAGGCTCGATTGTTGGACCATCTGCAAAAATGCTCCATACGGCGACATTTTTCATCGTTTGTCATGCCCACGTCTGTAATTTGTCACCTGTTCTATCAAAGCAATGTAATGCAGACATTATGCCAGGCCTTAGCCAGTGTAATGATGCTGTTATGAGGGATGCCAGCCCAACCCACAGACTTGAGTTTCATTTGGCATCTGTTTGTTTGATCACTTTCTGGCACTCGGGTCTCATTTTTCTTCCTATATCCTTTTTTTTTTTTTTTTTTTGCTTTGATAACTCTCTCTCCCTTCCTGTCAGCAGCACCTTTCTCTCTCTCTCTCTCTCTCTCTCTCCTCTTTCTGTGTGGGCTATATTCAGCACTGTGGGCACATAATGTGGAGTTAATACCAAAATTGAGCACATTTGTATTCAGACCTCGGACTTACCTAAGGACTTAAATAGCCACTCAGACAGCTACATGCCGAAGTGCAATTTCCCCAAAGCACAGGTGTACCTGGAGTTACCCACCATTCAGACGGGGAACCTTTCTCTTACACGATACCCACTCCAGAAATTAGCTGTATTGTAAGTAAGACTATTGATAGGAAATGGAATTCATTCAATAAAACACTTTAGAAATGAACCCCTCTAAATGAGCTGATTAGAAGTTTTTATTTTTATTTTTAAATGATAGTATTTCACCGTGACGGCCTTCAGTGGCTCACGGTTGATTGATTTGTCTGGAGTCTGCTAGATCTTAGGTTTTATCATGGCTAAAATATATCTTAAACCTATCATAAGATTATAGTGGCATGATTGAGAAGGTTATTAACAAGAATAAATTTCACCTAAGCGTCAGGAACTTTGATATGTTCTTGGTCTTGTGCACCAAACGACTGATTAAAAGAAATGGCACTGTGGCAGCATTATATTAATATTTCCTTACCGGTTAGCCGGACTGTCAAAAATATCCCCAGACACATTCACTGACGGTCTCTATCAAGCAGTTGGTCTCTCTTAACCTCTCTGTTTGTTTCTCTGACTATTTCAAATTTTTTATTTAACCTGTATAACCTTTAATTAGATATTTTACTTCACTGTGCAGTGGACCTTACCTTTAGTCGACTTTTACTTATGATTTTACACGCACTGTAACTTCCATCTGCCTCGCCTGATTTCTGACTGGGATGGAAGGTAAGACCTTGTTTCAAAGGGATGGGTTGGATGCATTTGCAATCTACATTCCCAGTGCTCAACACAAGACAAACCTGACAGCCTCAGTTGTGGATTAGACATGGGTGGGTGTCAATAATTTGACTGTGACATCAAGACATAGACATCAAATTTAGCATATGCACAGCAAGCATCACTGCTAACTTTTCAACATTTGATTATTCGAAGTAGCCAGCTAAAAGGAGAAGGCTGTTGATATTTGATGTTTCTTATTGACAATCAGTTAAGTGAAAAGACCAAAACCAACAGGGCATTAGTCCGCCATCCCCATCTGTGGCTCTTAGCTACAAGCCCATTCATTCCAACTGAAGATTTAAATGTATAAAGACAGGTCACAAATATATAGTTTCATTTTATCAAGGATGAGACCTTTCTTAAAACAGCAGAGCGCTGTATTTTTTTTTATTTGTTTGGGACTAATTCTGGCTGCAGATATGGTGCAGTGGTGAGTTTTTACATTATGGTGTATCTGGCATTTAATCAAAATAAAACTACAGTGCACATTTTCTCTGGTAATAAAGGAACATGCAACTTGTGGCTCATTGTGTGTGTGATGTGTTTTTGTGCAACAATTAATGATTTATGACACAGGAATAAGCTATACTGGTTGAAGCTTTGAATACATAAGCAATACGTCTGATGAATGAATCGAATCGCTTTTGGTCTTTTCATGTGATTTGTTGATAATAACAAAAATATAGCATATCGCCTGTCTTGTCCTTTAAGTCTCCAGGTCTGGATTCAGTTTGATCACCCGCTTCTATTTACTTTGTGTCCATCTCTTTGGTTCTTTTCACCTTTTCTTTCTTTTTTTCCTCATTGTGCAATTTTTTTTACGCATGCACAAACACACACAGATGCTGATCAGCCGTGTGTGTGTATTCATGTATTTGGCACTTCTCTCTGACAGGGTTGTTCTGGCTCCTGCCACCAGCTGGATTTGATTTCCAGACATACATATACCGCTTGTGTGTTTTTACGAGCACAAGTCTGCAGTCCCGTTGTGTGTGTATATTGATAAATGGTCTAACACTAGCCTGTATCCTTACTGCAGCCACAGCCTAACCTCATTTTTATCTGCATCATATGCCCTTGGAACAAAGGTCATTCATGTCAAGTTGTGCACTTCTGGGTCCATGTTGTGCTTGTGAACATTTGTGTGTCCATGTGTGAGAGTCTAAAAGGGGATACCTTGCCTGGTGCAGCTAAGTTAAAGTGCGTTTTGAAGGAAAAGGCAGCTCATAGCCAACGCTCTCGTCACTCTGCCCCCGTCTGTAAATCTGCCAGTGAAAACCTATTAATTATCTCCTAGAAGGACCTGCTAGCTGGCTGGCCATCACTAGCTGTCACTTTTTACGGGTTTTCTCCTCTCCCTGCTGGTGCATTTTGTTGAAGGCCTGTGCTCCAACTGCAACATTTAGCTGTGGAAAGCCTCCCTTGCTTTTCATGTAAGCATGGGCATGACTAATGAAAACAGATTTTTAACGCAGTCTGCCAGCTCACTTCTGCTGGATTTGAACAGGACCGTATATATTTAGTTTAGAGCTATATAATCAATTAACTTTCTTTAATTCTTCTTACCAATAACCCATCCTTACACCTGGTCCTAATTTGGGTGATTAAATTTAATCAATATTAATGAATTTCTCAATATTTCATAGCCACTGCTACTTTCAACCCATTCTGTTCCCTTACCCATGAGCAGTGTAGGGCGATGCATGTCAGAATCATTAGTGACATTGTCATAAAACGCTCCCGGTGGAAACAGCGCTGGGTTCTTCTTATTCAGAGGACTTGCAACCTGCCTTTTCTGAATAATCACACAGAGGTACCACAGGAGTCGGCAGGTTCCTGGTCAAGGTAAAAGTGCTGTATTTTGACGGACAGGGCCAATGCTTTTCTCTCTACCCCTCCATCTGTAAATCTGCCAGAGGAGACCTGTTAATTATCTCCTAGAAGAACCTTTCTTGCAGGCTGGCCAGCAAGCACTACCTGTCACTTTTTATGAATTCTTCTCTACTGGTGCACGTTGAGGAGAGTCCCTGCTCCAATATTTGGATGTAGATAAGTTCTCCTGCAATTCAGCCCAGTGTTATGACCTCTTGGATTTCCAGAAGAGTCAGCCGGAGGGGAGAGAAAGGGTTTGGGTTTGTTGAGGTTGTTTTCTTTTGATAGCTAGTTAAGCACGGAAGCCAACTATATTAAGCATTATGAGTGGAGGCAAGGCGTAAGTCTGCTGGGAGAGCATTTAGCTGTTCTCATTTATTCATATTTTGATTTCCTTTGTGCGATTTTGAACACGGCTGATGGGTGTGTATGTTTTGATTTGTATGCAGGAGAGTGCCAAAGCTGCCCTGAAGATGAAAGACTGCCAAATGACTGACCTCACAACACAGACGGAACACATGGGACCTGAGGTGAGATACACCCAGACCACACACGCCCTCTCTCTTTCAGACACAAACAATGCACTGTGCACTACACTCCATACGCTGAAAATGTGCTTTATGTACGAATGCCTGAAAGATTACATACCACTCAATTAATCTCAATTATAACAAAAATCATTGCAAGCTCCTTCCATCTGTGGCAACGCATTTCATGCTGAGCCACAGCCGCTGCCCCTCCACCCTTCCTTCTTTTCTTTCCCACCTCTTTAAGAGCATCTTTTCACATTGAGCTAAAGCTCTCATCCATCTTACTCTTTCTAAAGATGTTGTACTGCAGTGGCATTCATATTATAGTCCACTACCTGCTCCTCTCCTCCTTCCTCCAATTCCCACAGAGCTGAGATAGGGGTGCTGCGCTGCTTCCTACCGGCCTGCCTGCCTAACGCCCTCATATGACATGGCCTCTTTGGCTTCACTAGGGGCTGACAGTATGGGAACACAGCAGACTTAATGGATGACTGTCTAAAAATGGCTGGCTGTAACAAAAACAGGAGCAGAGTTTGGGGTGTGTTTCTTTGCTTCACGCTTCTTTCTCTTTTAAAACACTTTTTTTCTCCGCTCCCTCTTCTCCCCAGAAAGTTATTTTATACCTTTTAATCCTGCTGCGTATAAAGTTGGCAAGAAACATTGTTAAAGGGGAAAAGCTGTGTCATTGTTTGAGCGAGTGTGTGCACAATACTCACACTAACACACATTGACTTAGACACAGACACACACACACACACACACACACAGACAAGCACACTTATTCAGCAGATAGTGTTTGACTTTACTCTTACAATGTCAATTGAAAAATTAATACATTATTTGCACAGAACAGAAATAAACCTTTGGCTCTGTTGATTTTCATGAATGTGCTGCAGAACACCAAATAACGGTGAACTTAACTTAAGTTATTGGTTATTGAGAGCACTTACTTTATGTTATTTAACTTGGATTTTGAGATTTTGCTTTTAATTGCACTTTCAGCGGAAGAAATCTCCCCATATTTGGTGGGTGTTTATTTTCTGACCCTGTCCGTATGTTGTTTGTGTGTGTGTGTGTGTGTGTGTGCACCTCAAATCACAATGTTACGATGATAGAGGGCTCAGTGGTCGATGACTATCAGCCATCCGCCCAACCCTAGTAGACGGCAAAATATGCAGTGTAATTTGATACTGAAATTGCAATGGATTGCTTGTGCCCCTCTCCCTTCTTTGACTGCGTGGTGCACGACAAGTCAGCAAAACAGGTGCAGGCAAAGAAAATACCTGTCATCCTTCTTCTTCTATCAGTTTTTTCATATCCTGTTTAAATTTTCCCGCTCTGTATCTTTCTTTCTATCACTTTCTCACACACACACACACACACACACACACACACAGAGGCACACACACACTCCGTTAGATATGTCTGCGCTGTGCTCCATTTGCCATCACTGACTAATGCATTTCTCATAATGCAGCCTGAAATGGCCTCACATAATTGTATGTTTGTTGGCACTGGAGGCTAAAGCAAGCAAAGGTGTCGGTTTGTGTGTGCAGTATGTGTTAGTGTGCAAATTTGTATGCGTGCCCATGTGTTTGTCATTGCCTGTGCAAGTGTGTGTGTTTGTTTTGTGCAGCAGCCATTAGTCCTGGCCTTGGACTGGAAAGTCGATAAAAATGCTGTTGAAAATGTCAAAGTAACTTCAGTCAAATAGGTTGCATTTATGCCTCAGACATTATAATTCAATCAACATTGTGGTTGTTTGTGTCTTTTTTATGTGTTTTCATGCCTGTGTGTTTAATTTGCACATTAGTATTGTGATGCCACTCACAGAGCATGTATTTAGTTGAGCTACTTTTTGTACTGTTTGACCAGACGTTGGTCAAGAAGCCTGGAGAAAGAATGCGCTGTTTATTGAGAGGTTGCAGATTGTTTGAAGTTCTGGTAATTGTTTTTCTGGCATTCTGATTAGTTTCAATTAATTTAATTAAAACTAATTTCAGACAATCACTATGATATGCCTCACCAGGAGGGTGGTGAGAGAGATGGTCTGTTTTTGCTCCTGCAGTACAGTGCACATGAGGAGAGAGTTCGCCTTTTGAAGATTCGCTCCGTTATATCACCTTTCTGAGGTGAAGTGGTTTGATTAATTGGCGGGTAATCATTTGAATTCAAGTAGTGCGACTAGGTGTCTCATCTGCTCTGCAGGTGGAAACCAGCATGATATTAGCATACCAGATACAGTATGGGTCCTTTAAAGAAGAGTAGGGAAGTACTCAAATGTGTATTGAACATGCTCATCACTGTCTTCATGTGCTGGGTGTATGTTGGAGGGATCGTAAACTTAATGTGTCTGGTCAGGACCACAACAACCTTATCTTCCTAATACACCGCATTCTAACTTTAGGATGTCTGGCTGGTACTCAACCGTATGGCGTTGCTATCTATTATAAAACCAGTACCTAGCTGTAGAGTCCTCCATATGCTCAGGCCCCTTGAGTAGATGGGCTCTTAATTAGAGGAGCAGCTGGCTGGCCGCTAGCAAGCTAGGCTAGCAGCACAGGTGACTTAACTCAGCAGTACACTGCAGCATGTGCGGCCTGATTTTAGCCAGAACCTTCCCCCCCCCCATGTGTGCATGCCCGTGTGTTTGAGAGAGAACAGAGACTGAGTGTGTGTTCGTGAGCGTGTGGGTGATGCTGCAGGCCTATATAGGTTAGCTGCCCCAGTGCATCGAGGACAGTCGGCTAGCAACAGAAAGTGTGTCTACAAGTGGGGCAGCTATTTCTACTGCTTCTGCCACTTCACGAGGTCGACCATCTCCTTCATCCTCTTTCCCTCTACCTCACTCTCCTGTTTTTTTTCTGGAACTTCGTCCTACCTATTCTCACTCCGTTGTCCTCCTCCTTCTCTTCCACCTGCTTTTGTTCGCTGATCCCTGAAAGTCCAGTTAGCTTTCAGAAGTTCCTCTCCTCCTCACCCAGGTTTCCAGGGCTCCACAAGTCCATCAGGATTCTCCTGCCCTGGTTTCCCCACCATCGGACACTCTGTCCTAGGGACAGCTCCTGGCCCCCACACTCTGTCCCACAGAAATACAACTTTAAGCCAACTTGCCTCAAAGTTCCTCTTTTATGCCACTTTAAGGGGGCTACCTTGTGACACGCTGACTTCGAGGAAGATCCAGAAAGGGAATGTTATTTGGATTGCTGGAGTGCATGCCACACTCGTCACTGACAGGTCACGTTGGGGTCTCAACTGATTGTTTGTCTTAATTTTCAGAGGCCAGATGACTCATCTTAGTTTTTACCGCTGTAGTTAGTAAATGTAAATTCACTGCGTTCCCTATGCTGTCATGAGTAATGGACACTTTTGCAATTACTTAACACCTATTTTCTCCATTCATCCTACAGTAGTTTCCTTTCTTAATTGCCATATAGTTAAACCAATTCAGTATGCAGTGTATTGAAAAATACTACCTTTCAATCTATCAGTGCAGCCCTTGTGACCTTCTTCAGCTGTAAATGTAGCCAAACCTGAGTTTTAATTTTTGGTACGACGGCAGCTTGCAATAAATTAGCGACAATGCTGATAAAGTGGGACTTTGTGAACTTGCACTCCTCATTTAAAAGTTCAATCCTTAAATTTAACTAAAGCATCTATCAGCCCGGTTTGCTGAGGTAGTACACATAGTACACGCTGGAACATTATTGTGACCCTGTGTAAGTCGCGTACTAAACGTCTTCAGGTACGTGCAGAACAGGGACACTACATACGATACTCTGGGACCTCGTAAAGAGTGCTGCTAAGGAAGACCCAGATAACCACCTGAAGCTGACAAGTGGTAGTGTAGTGAGAGAGCCAAACACAAATTGAAAAGTGTGGACCGACCCCATTTTTCAATTCTGCACTTAAAGATTTTTCCTCTTTCTGTCAGTGTGCCAATGCAGAGATGGCAGGTAAGGTGAAAGGGAACCCGAGAAAGAGTAAGACAGAGAGGATAAAAGAGAGGGGGGTTAGCGAGAAAAGGCAAGAAGCTATTTTATGTCCCGCAGAGACTCTTAAGAGCTGGAGGTATGGTGGCTGTTTGAAAGTTTTTTAGAGGGGATTGAATCGATTGAGATTGCTTTCTTTCAGCAAGCTAATTTCATGGGCATTCTTAAAAGGCACATTTTATGGGGGGTATTGAAAGCTCTTGATGGTTAGCTCACTCTTGTTCCCTTTCTCGCTCTGTCTTCTTCACTCTATTCTTTGTCATTTTATATTCTCCATAGATTTGTGCGACTTTGCTTTTTTCTTGCCTCAATTTTTTCTCTCTCTTCCTCCTGGCTTCACACCCACCCCTTTCCTCATCCCCTCTCTTCTTAGTAGCTTCTGAAAGGAATGAGAGGTGCGTTTATCGCCTGTTTGTGGGCTATTACATTTGAATGGAGAAACATTTAAGCAGATCGTCCTGTTTTTCTTGCCTCTCCATCTGGAAAGAAGTATACTGAGGTATGGAGTGACTTTTTTTATGTGCATAGGAGGAATCGACGCTTTTGGGCAAGATACTGTAGGTCAAATCGTATGAACAACAAAATGAAAAAGGTCATGTCCAAGTGTCCATCAGTCTTTGCTCATTTGTGTGTTAATGGGGAAATGTATGCCTCAACATCTCTGACAGCTTGTCCCTATACTTCAAGACCTAGCAAGCTATCATTGTAAATCAGAAAATATGAAAAAATAATATGGTTAGTAAGTGATTTAATAACATTTCTCAGATCAGATTGTTGATAGATGGAAGAAAAAAGAGCAATACGACAAACATTTGACACATTATATGCTGCTACTATTTGTAAGAAACACAATTAATCCAACAATTATTCAAAGTAGATGAAGAATGTTTTCTTTGGGATGCAAAAAAGCATTAACATAATTGGTGCCGCTCATTTACATAATTGGTATAACCAACTTGATTTTTATGAGGTACGCCTAGTTTCAGATTTATCAGTTTCTATGACTTCAGAGACTCCTTCACAGCTGTGGAAGATATATAATTACATATAATTAGATATGTTAGAAAGCTAAAAAGAACTGACAGCTGATGCCAAGACAAGGCAGCAAAAATAGAAAATGGATAATCAGATATGCCCCTGTGTGACCCTGCAAAAAGCATGAAGATGAGATGGGAATCTCTGAGCAAAGGATATGTTTACTTTGCTGACACCGCGCCTCTGTGTCAAGTCAATTATTTTTATAGTCCAATATCACAAATCACAATTTCTTTCAAGGGGCTTTACAGTCTGTACAGCATACACACCTCACCATCTGTCCTTATACCCTTGATTCGAATGAGGACACCCCCCCCACCCAAAGAAATAAAAATAAGTTTAAACAGGGAAAAATGCGGGAGAAGCAAGCAACAGAGGAGGGATCCCTCTCCCAGGATGGACGATCATAGTATACACAATTATGATGACAAAATGTAAATTGTAAAACACAAGTTGAGGGGACAATACTTTAAAGTTGTCTAGTTCCAGTCAGTGTTTCTGGTTAGGTCTATTTCGTTGGTGGCTGTGGCTCAGGAGCTCAAGCTGCTGACCTTCAACCTGATAGTTGGCGGTTTGATTCCAGCTCTTCCTGCCCACGTGTCGACATGTCCCTGGGCAAGGCACTGAACCCTAAAGTTGCCCCTTGACGCTGCGCGAGGGGCTGCCTCGTATTTGTAATTTCCCCATTGAGGGACTAATAAAGGAGTATGATTATGATATGTTCTTGGAATAATTTGGAATTAAAGTGCCACATTAAGGGATATATACAGTACCTTACTGCAGAGTCTTTATTTGCTAACCATCATGAGTAATATTTTTAACAAAAACGTGTTCAAAAAACGTGTCAGTAAAAATCGCTTTGATAGTACTGTGATGTATAAAGGTGGATACACTCTATGCTATATAAGAGGAGATAATCTGATTTTAGCCCTGCTACATCTGCATTAATTCTGCTTAACGGTTAACCACTCATGAAAGCTTTTCCATTCAGTAGCAGCAAAGTCACTTGCTATCTCTTAACACCTTTCTGCTGTGTGAAAATGATTGTCCCAAAACGTGTACAAACTACAGCAGAACAGGCATCGATCTTTTTTCCTGTGCCTTTTATGTTTTTATCCAGGGTTATTGATCCTGAGGGTCAGGGGAGAAAAGAAGGATTTGGTCTAGCTTGCCTTTACTTTTCCCCACCTATTACTGCTGTGTGGTGGTGACACACATCACGTTCAGCAGACCCCCTGTTGAGAGAGCACTCCTAATGAACACCACTAGTGCTGAGCTGGGGAACCCTGAATCAATCTGTGTGATGACATAGATCATATGAGCCTGCGTCATCAGTGCACTCCACAGTTGTGACAATTTAAGCAGGAGGATGGAGGGTCCAGTGCTGATTGTGACTATGTAGGTCTCCAACTCCTATTCCTGTGAACTAGATCATTGTGTACAGCCGTACTGAGTAATGGCGCCGCTAAGGATAGAAATAAGAAAGAAAGATGGAGAGAAAGAGGAGGAGATAGGGGCTGAGCACGAGAGAGACAGTTTTCTGCCCTACTTAGAGTTTTTATACATTATTCTTTTTATGTCCGTCAGTCTTCTTGTCCTGCCATCTTTCTTCTCTAAATTGTATGATTTCCTTAATCCCTCTTTTCTTCCTCCTTTTGTGCTCCTCCATAAGAAATGCCCTTGATTTTCCTTTCTTTCTCCCTGCACATATTCATCCATTTTCTCTGCTCTGATCTCTTTCCAACTTCATATTGCTTCAACTTCAACTTCAACTCCTGTCTGTCCTCCATCTTCATCTCCCCCCTTTCCCTGCCATGCCTTTTGCTTTTAGACTGCATTTTTATCTATCGTCCTATCTTTCTCCTCGTTCCTTCCATCATCTGTCTGTTTTGCATGTTTCTCATCCAATCCTTGATAAGCTTTCACGCTGCCTTCCTGCATTCTCATCTTTATGGGCTGCCTTTCGCCTGTATACCTCTCTGTTCAGATTCCACTCAACCTCTATTACAGTTTCTCTTGTTAACCCTCTCCTCTCCTCTCCAGATTCTGACCTCAACTTTTACTCTAGTCTGTGTCTGTGTGCTGACCTATGTTTATGCCCAGTTTTCCTGTTAAAGTGAGAGTGGTGCGCTTGTGCATTTACTATCCCACATTGCAGGAGTTAGTGAACTCAAATGGTATGTTTGAAAGGGGACTAATGGATAATTATTGTAGTTGGGGTGTAGATAAGGGTCCAAATACAGAAAAGTCCCGATGGTTTGTAAATGCCAACGGTATGGGGTCCAGGTCATGTGCTCCACCTGTGTGTGTATGTGTGTGTTTCTGAGAATGGGCCTGTACGTTACAGGGCATACACATGTTGTACACCAAGTCTTGGTTCTCCTTGTTGTTGTAGATGTTGATTTGCTGGCTGTCTTTTGTTTGTTTATTTGCTGATCCACTACAGTTCACTGTAAAGGTTCCCAGAGGTGAGTTGTGATATTAAATGGTGAGGTGATGGTCATCAAAGTGTGACTGTAAAGAGGGTTACAAAACAGAATTCACTGCTGGTCCTGTGGACAAGATCCTCGACTGTCTATCGCAATGTACATCACAAGAGATAGATAGAGATGGATAGATGGATAGGGAAATTATGTAAAGGCTGTGTTTAGGGGAATAGGGTATTTTATTGTTGTTTTATGTGACCATCAACTTTTACTGTTCAAGACCCCTTTCCATCTGCCTGCTAGGAGTAGAGCTGTGTGTGTGTGTGTGCGAGAAATGTTACTTAAAGTTATAATGTAAGTGGTAGAGAATCAGGTAAGGGAACGCTGGACAGCATTTAATTGTTTCTTCGGATCAGCAGTTATCTGTGGTCACGTGGTACACCGGACAGTTGTACAGCATTTGAACAGTTCAACAACTTATGAGTAGGTCTATACTTACCTGCACATACTTTCATACGCGTTCTTTACATCCCTTATCCTAAATCCTTTACAAACGGTATTGTACATATTAAATGACAACACCATCATAATGCTGCATAGAGCCAATGCAAATGAGTCAATAATAAGTGTAAAATCTGACGCGTGGTTTTACAGGGAGTTATGTGCTGGACTATTTCTTGGTTGGGTGCAGCGACATGTGAGTGGTACTAATCTTGTCATCTAACCCGTCGGCAAGAAATCAAATGCACGCATTTCTTTCGAAAATATTCAACTATTCCTTTTACTAACGTCTTCATTGACACTCTTGTCGCCATGATACAGCCGCAACAAGTTTGTTGTACTTATACTATATAACTGTATACCGTACCATTTACTGTATCTTGATAATATAATTTTTTTTTTGTAAAATAAACGAACAAAACTAAATCTGCTATAATAAGACTAATAAATTGCTGGCTCCAATAAGTCCTGTTTAGCAGTGAAAAACACATGGTTTTGTAACATTAATATTACCATAACAAAGCATCCTCACATTAAGGTAGAAAGATTAATAATTCCATGTGCTTCAATGTCCACTTAACGCTAAGCTCCTGAGTAGACCTTCATGTTGATGCTAAAGGACATGTAATACTGACCATTAATATGCAGTCAGCTAACGGCAGAAACCATATTGGACTCCTAAAAAATGAATTAATATTACAGTAGCAGGATAACAAATTATGATTTAAATGCATGTTTATAGAACAACTGTGTTTTCTTTAGCATCTAAAATGAGGATGCAGTTTTTACTAATCAAAATTCTTCATGCAGTTTGTTTCACAGTTGTGGGATTCAAAATAATTAGTAACAGGAATAGAGCATTGCCAGCTGGGACAACATTATTATGGATAACATAGCTGACTGTGTGGAGGAAAAGACCATGTAATGTGCAAAAATGTTTGCACAGTGGCCTATAAAATGTGTCCTTTTCTCATGGCTTCTAAGCACATTGAAACTACAAATGTTATACAGATTCCACATCTGTATAACATTTGTATAAACCTGTAGTTTGCTGCATCAAAACTGGTGTCATTGACGCAAGGCACTTACACAGTTTGTCAGTGTTACAGAAAGGAGGCAAGTGAATCCTTGTTCAGTGTATAGCCCGTGCACATTGCCAGGTCTTTTAATAGACAGGCATGTTCTGTGGCTGTGAGTGAATGCATGAATCAATGAAAAAAGCATGTGGGTGAGTCACATGAATATTGTACCTGTAGCAGGGAGCGTGTGTCTGCAGACAACAAAATGAACCAGCGTTCAACTTTCTAAGCTGATTTACATCAGTGACACTGTATATGTTTGTTCAGTTTACACATAATGACAAATGACAGTCTGCCACTGATATATATATCAAAGTAGAGTATTACTTTCACCTCTGATGTAACAACAATCCCTCTTTGTCTCCGTCCCCTCTTTCTTTTTATTATTGGTTGCTCTTTGTGTCAACGTGTCCTCTGTTTCCAGGGCATCAAGGCGCATGGGAGCGCCACTTTGTCGTCAAGGAGACAACTGAGTGAGTGTCTCTGTTCTGATTTCACCTGACTGGACGTGACTGTGTCTTGTAGTGGTCTACCTTAATGTACCATACTAGATGGGAGAACAGGGGGTCTTGGTACTGAGGCCTGATTAATCTACACGGCTCTGCAGGCTGATTAAACTCTGATCTGCAATTGTTTTACTTCACAAATCAGCTAATACTGTGCTTATTCCATTTGTTTGTTTCTGAGACGGTTGAGTCAGTGTTGTAATAGTTTAGATATATATATATATATATATATATATATATATATAAACTAGTTATATATATCTGCTGATGTAAAAACTGTTTAAGGTTATATCATGCCCTTGACAAGCCTGACTGAATTACATTAAAGCAGATATTGCAACAGAACCTGCTGCTGATTATGTGAAGTGAAATGATAGTGGGTAGGTTAAGACGAGCCAGTTTATGTATTAATCAATCCTTGTATGGAGACCCTCTGAGTGAGGAATGCCACCTGCACTGCCTTGTCCTGTAATGTCGACAAGAATGCTGCCTATGTTAGATAATCCTACCCAAAGTGATGGTGAACCTTAAGCATCTTGGCACCATGATCATCTCTTTTCTGGTTTAAGTCTATGTAACAGAGCAACTCTGTCTGTGTGAAATCAGTATAAAAGTCAATCTAATATTTTCTGTGGTTTAAGTCAGATGGGGAGAAGAAATCTCAGTTCAAGCATAAGTCAATGGTACAGATAATTTCTCTTTTATTGCAATTCGATGGAGCACACCATTTCTGTTATAAGCCAATGATCTTGACAAATGAACAGTACACTGCTATCTGAATTTCCTTTACGTTTGAAGACACTCAAGTGCTTAAAAAGCCAAATCAAGCATACCTCAAAGGTTTTACCTTATTTTAAAGGACCCAAATGTGTACTTTGCTCCAATATGCTAACTGTATTCATACATCCTGTATTTATAGGATGCTCTTTATTTTTCCATCATTTGTGGAAATGTTTTCACTTATGGAAATTAATCAACTGCCTGCCAACATAACAAACACTACTCAGACATTTAGCCTCTCGTAATGTTAAAGTGAAAATAAAGAAGAGCGCATGATATTGTGCTGCAACTGTATGAACGTTTAAGTTTGCACTTAAATACTGTAGTGTTAAACACTGCACAGAAAATATTACATTGCAAGTGAGCTGAGGAACTTCCCAAAGTGACATCGCCTCCGGGGAGGAAAACTTAACCAAGTGTACCTTTTTCTCATGTCTATTTCCTGCTTACCTACCTGCACTGTCCTTACTAAACTAAAGTTGAGCTTGCATGCTTTTGCATTAGGAGCACCAACGTGTGAATGCAGTGTCCCAGCCTTCCTGTACATGTGTGAACTTTAACCCTCACCTGTCACAGCACTATAAAACTTTGTATTGACCCCTGGGACCCGTGACCTTATCCATACAGCCTTTGACCACCCTCCACATGCACACATATTCATAGACACAGGCATTCATACATGCACACAAAGACCAGACTCCACATATGCACACTCAAAGGACACATCTAATGTTAACCATAAATTACAATGGGCCAGTTTCAGATCTCTGTGTGTGTGTGTGTGTGTGTGTGTGTGTGTGTGCGTGCGTGCGTGCGTGCGTGCGTGCGTGTGCGTGCGTGCGTGTGCGTGCACACATTTTCTTCTCAAGGAAATAACCCCTGTGTTTGAAGGTCAAAGCACAAAGAGACACTTCATTTGTTTGCTTCATTTGCGCAAGGGCACCTACGCACTTCCATGACTGTGTATGAGTGCATGTTTGACTGTCTGTGTGTGTGTGTAGTAGAGTTATTTTTACACAAACATCCAGATTTGCTGTGAGAAATCCCTCATCACGCGCGCGTTTCTGTGTGTATGTGCGTGTGTGTTGGTGATTCTTTTTGCTCATTAAACTCCTCAAGGACTGACAGTAATGCTGTGTTGTTGAATTATTAGTCACTTCTGGACCTGTTGCAGGGCAAGCAACATAAATGAGCTAAACCTCATTTATTCAGCACGGTGAAACCAAGTGGAATCCACCATGGCTGAGTGCTGCACCATAAGGCCAGAAAAGCCTTATGGTGCAGTTCATTTGATGTCCACTAGATGCTTGTGCCAAGAAAGACACAGGCTCTATGTGCTGTAAGTCAATGGATAACACCATCCACTTCTCTTTGGAGATGCAAAATCAGTCTTTTTTTCTATAGCAGTTGCTAATTGCACCTCTTTTTATGTGTGTCTTGGTGGCAATTTTGTAAATTATAGCGCAATCAAGAGTCATTAAGGTTAAGGAGGTGTGTGTGTGTGGGGCCACTTTTGCCTCGCAGGCAGTGACAATGTTCTGTGGTGGTTCTTGCTCATTCACCAAAGCTGAGCCTCCCCTCGGGCTCCACCAAATTAGGATTTTCATCCTCCAAACAAATAGCAAGTGTGGCACTGAGTGCTAAACCTAAAGTCTAGGCACCATAAAGCTGCAAATGCAGTACATCTATTCTACAGTCTTAAAACTCTAACATCGTAAAGTGTTACATTAGGGTGAAGTGTTTTGCAGTGCCCCATAAAGGCCTGACAGAGGCGCTGGAAGGGTGACCAGAGCCTTCTGAACTTTTATGAATTAATTTGAATTGCAAATACATTGATTCTTTGTAACTGAGTGCCCTGTAAACATACATCTGCATTTGTTGGGTGCCAAACAAAGTCAGAGCTTGTGCATGTGTTTGTGGGGTGGTGGGGGTGGTCCACTTATATCGACATAGTGGGTAGGGTAGCAGGTGGAGAGAGTAAAAGAGAGAGAGTGTGTGTGCATGTCTCTGTGCGCGTGGGTGTGCAAGCCTGCCCAGTGGCCGAGATGAAAGATTTCTTTACCCAGGTGGAGGTTGCCGGAGGTAGTGTTGTGTGTGGGGTGTGTGTGTGTGTGTGTTGTCCCTTCTGGGGTTGAATGAGGGCACATGTTTTCCCTAAATTGAGTGTTTCAGTGTGTGTGCACGCATGTGTGGGTCTATCGCGTCTTTGATCCTCTATTTTGGGTACCCATTGTGGTTCCCTTGTTGCCTGCCTCAGACGGGCAGATGAGAAAGTACAGGTGTGTGGGTGTGTGCATCTGTGAATGTGGTTTCCAGCTAGAGGCAGATATTGTCAAGGTAAAACTGGATACATCCAACTGGCCCCTGCCATCTGCAGGTGGTGCTTTTCAGAGGAGGCGGAAGCCAAGCCATTACCAGCAACCACACTGCACTGCCACACAAGAACCTCAGAGGTGGGAGCTGTCTTGTGTGGGTGTATGTGTGAATGTTTGTGGTTGTGAGGCTAGGAGCTAGCTGGCTAGGTGCCAGAGCACTTATCTAACTATGATCAACAGTGCTACTCGCTGTGACACCTAATTATAGACAGATGCACTCAAACAGACACATATATACACAGTCTATACATGCTCTCCTGTGTACCATTCACACTAATGAGGCACTCTCCCAGAGGACCCGCACTCCTCTCCGCTTCTTGATAGAGGCCACCAGGACCACCTCCTCTGCCAGAGTCCTAGTCTTCTACTCAGAGAGAGAAAGTTAGACTCGTGCATACGTACATACAGACACAATGACATGGAGTGTGAAGATTAGATGGGTAGATGTAGGAATTTAAAGGGGGGGAAAAGTACCCTGATGCTGAGAGAAGTGTGAGAGCTGGAGAGATGCAGTGAGAAATGGAGCAAAAAAAGGGAGATGAAAGAAAGCTGCCATGGGGAGCGGAGGAGATGAGAGAGATGGACTGCCAAGAAGTGAAGAGCCAACAGATAGAGATCATGATGAGGGAATGGACGGCAGGGGACTTGGAATGGCTTGTGAGAAGAGCAGGGAAGGAGGCGAAGAGATGGAGAATATTTGTTCTGTTTACTTATTGAGATCTAGGATGCAGGATCACAATCCTCGTGCAGTCCCGCAGGCTTTCTCTGCCTCCCTCCCTCTCCTTGTTTCCTCCTTTATTTCTCTCTGTGTTTTCTCTCCTCTCTCTCTCTCTCGCCGCCCTCTGTCATATCCTGGTGAGGATGGCACTCAGTCAGATGCTTAAATCCTTCAGGATTGGGATCAGGTTGTATTAGCATGTTATACATCAGCGTACAATATGTTGTATTTGATGAAATATATTAACACTCAATGACTTACTGCTTTAAGCCCAAATCTGGATTTGTTTAGGTGAAGGCGACATTTCATTTCATGCTTACAGATAGCCAAAGCATTAACAAGCTATTTAAGTCTTTTGGCATTGGGGGGAAAAAGTCTATTATCAGACACACAAAAAGTAAGTGACAAAAATGCGGAGTATTTAACTTGCCTTATATGGCCCTCATAGGTCGATGAAACATTCCCAGGCAATCCATAATTAGCTGTCTAATGTTCCTTAAATGGGCCCTCTTCCCGTGTCCTCTAAATAACTTTTTCAAGGTAGGACCACTCCTGCTCCCACCGCCGTCTTCTCTACGTAGTGCTGACAGAAGAGAGCAAAGCAAACTAACAGGACAGGACAGAAGGGGCTGTGGTGGCTACTGCTGCGTGCCTCTCATCCCGGCTAACCCCACCTAGCCCCAGGGGCAGCACAGGGGGGGAGAGGGGGCCATCAGCAGAAGGTGTGTGAGTGTGGGTATGTGTGTCAAAGAAAGAAGGACAGAGAGGTAGAGGGTGGGAGTGTGTGCTGTGTGGGAGTCTCTGATCTGTGCCCCCGTGTATGGCTCTCTTCCCCCCGTGGGCAGGGCAGAACTGTACAGGGAGGCGGGCGCCTAACTGGGCACAGATGGCAGCAACAGACAGGGACGGTGGCGACATAAACACGTTAATACATAATTATCTGAACAATGACACTGGGTACACCGGAGTAGGTATGGCAGAAAGATGGGGGGGAGAAGGAGGACATGAGGAAAACAGAAAGATGAGGAGAGGATTTGAGAAGGCCAGGAGAAAGACTGACAGAGAGGGGAAAGGAACAGGAAAGGGTGGGAGGATGGGAAGGAGGTGAGGAAAGGAAGTACAGAAAACTAGGAGAAGCAGTCAAGTCAAG
Source organism: Gadopsis marmoratus (assembly GCA_036023855.1). Classification (NCBI taxonomy): domain Eukaryota; kingdom Metazoa; phylum Chordata; class Actinopteri; order Centrarchiformes; family Percichthyidae; genus Gadopsis; species Gadopsis marmoratus. Next base: position 19,790 of record JAVQJF010003259.1, read on the forward strand.
GACAAAGGAAATGAAGGATGAATAAAAAATTGCTAAGGGGACTGTGCAAAAGAATACAGCGTTTGAGCACCAATAGACATTAACAGCTGTTGATACAGTATTACAGACACCATATGAGGATGGTAAAACTTAACAAAGACTGAGAATCTATTTTAGTCCACAGATCTTAAGTCCAGTGGTAGTTTTACGTGTGGAGCTTTTTATAAAGGAGTTAAAAGGATTGGGCAGGGTTACCGTGGGAAACAAAATGTGGAGTTCAAAAGGAAAGTATGAAAAGGAAATAGAAGGTAAAGGGAGCAGAGGGAAGGACTCGGGTTCAGACAAAAGGGACAAGTTGAAGGATATAAATTCATGAAGATAGGAGCGGGGTAAGGATGAGTGGGGATGAAAATTGAGGAAAACATGACGGAAGAGAAAAGAGCCATTCAGATTCTGCACGTGGAAAGGAGAGGTGAAAGCAAGACGAAGCATGCAGTGTGCATGTGTGTGCATGTGCATGTGTGTGCGTGTGCGTGTGTGTGTGTGTGTGTGTGTGTGTGTGTTTCTTGCCAAGTGTGTACGCACGGCCTGCGCCTTGTCCATGTCATGTTGCTGACCTATAACTGTTCATTACTTATCAGTAATGAACGAAGAGCGGGCCTTTCTGCCCCTTGGCTCCCTCTGCTCTCCTTCTCAAAATCTCTATCTTCACTTCTCTCCCTCTTTTTTTGCTTCTTCTTTCATCCGCCACCTGTTTCTCTTTTCCCCCCCTTTCCCTTGTTTCGCTCCATCATTTTCTCTCTCCCTCCTGCTCCTCCCAGCTCCACAGCTTTCACTACCAAACACCATTTCTGTGGTCACAGTTTTTTGAGTAGCAGGTTAATATAATTAGGAGCCCAGAGTTTGACTGCAGCAGGTGTGTGTGTGTGTGTGTGTGTGTGTGTGTAAACCTGCTGGCTCTCAGCGCCTCTAGATATGTTCCAAAAGGTCGAGACCAGATTAACATTTTAACTCGGTGGGTCAAGAGGCCTCCCTCTCTCTCTTTCCCTCACTTTCTCACTGCTTTTTGTCACAACAAGTCATGTTTTGCTCATATATAATTTTAGTGTGTTCATCACGGCATCGTAAGTTGATTGTATGTCTCATTTTCTCGTTACTATGCTGCCTTCTGTGCAACCTCCCTTGCATTCGCCTTGAATGATTAATTGGCTCCCATCCTCATTGGATATTTTAAGGCTCAAAACATATCAAATAATTGAGTGTGAAAATTGAACGGCGACATCGCAATTTCTTTTTTCTGTGCTTTACACTCGCACGTTTTAGATAGAAGTCAAACATCAGAATGTGGCAACGGCCAAAAAACGTTTTTTTGATTAGCACCATCAAGTGTATATACGAAGGGGATGATTCTGGATTAATGCAGTTTCATGGAAAAAAAGAGTGAATTTTGTGTGTAAATGGACTACACATCCTATCTGACATCCTTTTTTAGCAACAGCAAGGTGCAAAAATGGAAAACAACCTCATTGAAATGTGTCGCTCCCTGTTCATTTCCTAAATAAAATGTAAAAAATGAGCATAACTTATTTTATAAATGGTGTGTAAGGCTGAGAGGGAGCATGGTTTAACTTATCTCCCAGAATAAGTGATGGCAATAGTTTTTTAATAGAGAAATTGCGTCCTACATGAGAATTGCACGCTCTCAAACGTTATAGGATGTAATCTTGTCCAGCAAAAACCTGTGTTTTGAATACTTGAAATCTTCCTTCAAAGTTGAACGTCACTGTCAAATGATTGTATCTTGCTCCGTTGTGAAGGACGGCAGCTGGAATCTGGTTGGGGAGTTGCAATGGATTCCAACACAACCCAGTTTCACAGTGACAGCCGTTATGAAAATGTCCATAGAAACGTATCAAGCCAGTCCTGCAACATAATCCACTCTGCTGTCCATCCCTGTGGGCTGTATGCTTTCCAAACACTTACGCTTTCCACAAAATGTGCCTACATTTACAGCATTTGTTGCTAAAGCGGTTAGTTATTAACTTTTGATATTCGCAATTAACTTAATCAGACATAGTTGCATACTTGCCGTTTTATGGGTAAGGTTTTCCCCTGTTTTGAACATTATAAATGGCAGTATATTTTGTCATATTTTTGTCTTAGTTACAGGGATTCTAGTAACATAATATAACAACCTTATTGCGGTGATGTCTGCCTCAAGAGACTAAAGTACTGAGTATATCGCATCACCTATAGATAGGGTATGAGGCCATTTTCAGAAATCCTAAATTGACCTGGCATCTCCACTCCTTATCCTGTCGTCCTGGTCTTTGATCCTCCTTTCATCTGCCACCATTCTCCTGTCCCTTTTCCAGACCTCCTACAGTCTTGGCACCCTCTCCCAAGTGCTGCTGCCTTTCATGGCTCCTTTTTTTTCTCTCTCTCTCTGTCTTCACTCTCCTTCCTCACTTCACTTTTCAGATCACCATTTGTACTGACACTCTACAGTTTTCTCGTCCTATCTCCTTTTTACGAATTACAACTGATGCATTTTATTTTTTAGGTGTGCTTGTTGTGTTAATATGACAGTTTTCTGCATGCATGTTCATGTAAGTGGACATGTGTTTGTGTACGGGAGATGTGAGGATGCACATTTGGAAGTACTCACACAAGCACAAACAGGCAATCATGCAGATCTCTAATGGCTCTCTTGCTGTCACATGTAATGTATTCATGCTATTGGCTTCCTCTGAGAGTCAAAACGCTTTAATGAGAGCCGTAATGATAACGTTAGTGCTGTTTTATAAAAGTTAACATGTATACAGCTTTTAGTTTATTTATTGTAAAGCATCTTATCTGCAGTCTATGTGCAGGATTGTGCGTATGCTTGTGGCCACATTTACCCATGTTGTTTCCTATCCACTCAGACACATCTCCATGCTCCTTTGTGTGCCTCCTCGTCATCATCATCCACGTGCTTGTATTTATTTATATGCGTGTTCCATGCTCATGTTCCAGCTTACTCATCTCACTACCCCATCTCTCTTGTGTCTTCTCTTATGTTTTTCCATCCATACATGTCTACCTCCATTTGTCTGGAAGCAGTAAGCACCATGGTATGACGGAGGAATGAAACAGGTATGGGTGTCTCGGTCAGGTCATACTACAAACCTGGGTCTGAAATTTGCTTTCTCCCACTGTTTTTTTTATTTTATTACATTCCAGCTATATAGTCAGTATAATGTTATGATGGCAACCATCATAGGAACAAGATATGGGATCCATAATGAATATCTTTTTTTTCTTCATTTTTTAAAGTAATTCTTTTTGTAATTTGATTGATCTAGTTGGCAGGCCATAGACTATGCAATGGTCTATTCGCCGTCTAGGCAGGGATAAGGTCACAACTGGCCCAGGTTTGTATGTGCCATCTGTCCATCTATCCATCATTTACTGTATCTAACCATTCATTACTTAGCATGTTTCTCTCTCTAATCAAGACATGAACCTTTGTTATGGTAAATGTGACCTCATATGTGTATTCCAAAGCAATCACATTTTATGTAGGTCTCAGTGCTCTCAAGTGGCTCCCTTATCCCTGCCAAGTCTCTTCTCTTCGCCTCCTCTCAAGGATGGAGATCAAATTCCATCTGTATAGTCTAACAACATGTGTGAGAATACAGAAAAAGAGGAGAAAAACTAAGAAGACAATGATGGATTATAGCAAGACAGCCACTTTAGACTATTGAGGCCCTTTTTTATGCATCAATTGACTTGAGCAATGATTTAAGTGGGTCATTTCTAACTATAATATAATAAAAGAAGTAACTGTTTTAATTTGCTCATGTCCAGTCTGACTCTCACTCTGCTTCATTGGCTGTCTCTCTATAATGTCTATAATGTGATGTGAAAATGATACTTTGATAATACTATCATGTCAAGTTTGATGTGCTCAAAATAACCATAATAATCAGCACTCATCATTTCTTGTCCATTCCTAAGCAGCATTTGTTACTTGTTGTCCGTCGTACATGATTCTCTTTTGATTTATACAAATAAATCAGTTTGACTCAGCAGTGATTTGCATGCCTTAACTACCTGTCTACAGGTAATTCATGCAGAGTGAAGCCACAAGTTGGCCATTTTGAGTGATGGCAGCATAGATTGCTCAGCCCTGTTGGCAGAGTTGGGTCATATCTCATCTCAAGTCAAATTTGTTAATATCTAAATTTAAGTTTGTTGCTGAACTACAGTTTACACATCATGCAGCATTTATACGTCTCCTGAATACTTTAATGAATCAAAAAGACTATGTTTTGTTCCATGTGGGGTTGATGTACTGTAGTTGTTGTTCCACGTTATCTTTGTTTTCCCTTCCAGTGTGACTCGGCTATTGTAACATCAGTTTAATGTTGTTTGGGCTGAAGATGCTGAGTTTGGAATGACTACACAATATAAGCTATTAACAGAGGTGCAATGTAAAAAGTCATTGTGTGACTTTTGTATAAAACAACAATGTCATCCCACTAAATTGTAGCCTCAGATCAGTTTGTCATCTAGTAGATTTGTTGCCTTTCTTTTGATATTTTCATCAGCTGAAGGAGACAGTTATCAACAATGAGCTTTGCACATTGGCTTATATTGGGGGAAATTGTCAGAGTGAGATTTGTTTATGACTGATTTTGTTTTTAAATGGGCCATTCAAGACCGAACAATAGGTGGCAAATGATCTAATGAAAAAAGCTTGGAGGATTATTAGTTTAATCGGTTTGGAGCTGCATGAATCTGCCTCTGATGGAAATATTTCACCACAGAGACAGATGCAACGGATGTGTTGCTGACTGAATGTGACTAATATGAAAAAAAAAACAACAGAACAATATGTAGCACCAAACACACAGACAGTGTTAGTCATCTTAAATTAGGGTGAGGGCATTTGATTCTCTCCTTAGGAATTAGAGTGGATCAGAGGGAGATAAAATCTGAGGGCACAAGCAATATTACGTTGAGAGCGTGGTGGCCCTCGAAGCCCTCAGTTTCCCCTGACTCCCCACCTCCACCCATTCTTCACAGTTCACGGGTTGATTGATTTGCTCTGGCCGTATGAAGATACATCAGTTACTGTAGAGTGCTTTGGAAATTAAAAATTGATTGATCCATCTCTAGTATTACTAGACAGTGCACAGAGCTCTAAACAGGTCATTTCATGGGCAGTTATTGAAAGGTGAACCTACGTGTGCATGTGTGCTGTCATGCTGATGGCACCTCTGTGTGCATGTGTTATCAAGCATGTTGTCTACTTGCTGGTGTGTATTGGTGTCCACGTTTGATAAAACTTTGTGTTTGTGTGTGAGAGTGGGGAACAGCTGGTGTGTTTCAGCTTGTGGCGATCTCAAGGGGAAAAGATGAGATTATCCTTAGAGCACAACAGGAAGCTACTTAAACTCGCCCTGAAACTAACCAAACACTTCCTTTAGGTACAGTACACTTTCCTAAGCACGAGGGATTCACGCTGCGCTTCAGCCTCAGGTATTCGCTCTATTTGGTTATTTCTTCCAGTTCTGGACATGCTTATTTATCTGGACAGTTTAGATAGTTTCAGGCATGTTGCACAATATAGCTAAAGATTCCCACTTTAGATAATTCCCCAGGTTATCTTTTGTTTAGCTTAAAGGGGCTTGGAAATGCTTTGGTAACACTCAGTAACAGCCAGACACTCCAAACAAAATTAGAACGGCGCTAAAACATCACGATATGTTTCTAGCTAGCAAGTCAATGTGTCTGCATGTTGCCTACGGGGAGACAAAGGGGTGTGGGTTAGTGCTGTAGTGCAATGTGTTCGGGTTTGTAGCATAACACGCACACATGCATGTTAAATATTATCTTTCTGTACTCTTCCTCTCCCCCTCTCTTTTGTGCACACTCGCTCACTCCTTCATTACTGTGGTAGACCAAGTCTTTATTAATGAAGGGACATCTGTTTCATGAGAGCAGAAAGATGCCTGGGAGAGAGAGAGGGATGAAGGGGGTATAAAGAGGAGCACATGCAGAGAGCCAGAACGAGGGAGGGCCAGACATGGGGGATGGTGGCTGGTTGCAGGGGGCGTTTGAGGCAGAGTAAGAGAAAATAAAAGGCAAAATGAAAGAGAACAGAGATGCAAGAAAAAAAAAATGAGGAAGAGATGTCAGACATTTAGACAGGAATATTCTCATGAAGATTGATACAGTGTAGAAATGTGCCCCGCTCTCACACCCATGCAGTTACATGTACAAACCACATATACACATCACATATATCATCATAAAAAAGCCACCACAGACATACATTTCCTTACAAACACTGCTCTGAGCCAGTATGAAGTAGAAAAGCATTTCATTAATCATAATTATGGCATGTAGCACAGAGGATTAGTGCAAAAACGTCCAGCTAATAGCCACTTTTAAAGCACAGAATAGAAAAATGGCATGGACGACCACATTAAAATTGCCTTTGCAGTTAGTTGAATTAGAGTTTAGGGTTAAACATACAGGCAGAAAAAAGACATCTGTTGAATTTATTAAATATGAGAGTGCAATCACAAAGAAAAGCACAAAGCAGTCATGTGCACAAGGACACGGGTGTAGTGTTATTTTTGTTATATATATGTATGTATATATGTAATGTCAGAAATAAGGCTAGATGGAACAGGCAGGTTTATGAAGAGATTAATTGATGTAGAGCGAAAAGTGAACTTTTAATTGTCTGTGCATTAATGTATTCTCAGGATTTCAGCACCTCCTTCACCCAATGTTTGCAAGACACTAACTAATTCTACATCCAGTTTGGTGTTCTCAGAATTAGAAATGTTTGTGTGCATTTTGCAGCGACTTTTTGTTGGATGTGCATGATTTAACCAAAGTAACCACAAAGGTTCATCATGTGTAGTGTTGCTGCAACGCACATATCTGACCTGCTGCCATAAGGCTGAAAGGAAAGGCTTTCATGCAGTCTCATAGAATAGAAAAGTGAACTAATGTAATTCTTGCTATAATTACATTAAAATTTCATCTAATCAAATTATGTCTACTGCTTGGAGAATGTGTAATCAAAGCATTCATTTTCATTCAGCATTGTTATATAATTGCTGCCTACTTCTGTCGCAGAACAGACCAGGTGCGGAGCGAGATGTTCCCAGCACAAAGTCAAAAGCCCAGTTTTCACTAATTTACGAAGAATGGTTAGATGAGAAAACACATAAAAATAAACTGCAAGACAAAGAAAGAAAGTAATACAAATGTGGAGAAATAGACAATATGAGTGCAGTGCAGTGTTGAGGTCAGCCATGGACACAGAGCTATCACACACACACATGTGCACACTCAGTGGCCAAGGTCAGATAGAGTCACAGTAGGATCACAAGGTCCCGGCAGAGGACCAGCTCACAGCTATAATTAGACTAATTAGAGCAACAAAACCATCATCACAGTGGATAATGACCTGGGCAGGCCAGCAAGGGTGATGGATGGATAGATGGATGAGAGAGAGAGTGTGAGCGAAGCAGGTAGGTAAAGGGTATTAATTAGGGTATGGCTAAGGGGAATGATAGATGTGAGTGAGAAAGGGATAGACAGGCTGGTGTTGATGAGCAGGGTCGTGGGGAGAGGAGGGATAGAGGTGTGGATATGAGACACAGACAGGTTAGCTGTCAGACACCTTTTGATCTGTCACTCTTCATGAGCCTGTTGTGTCGTTACACCTCCAGGTGTTTTTTTTTTCCTTTTGAATTTTCTGGTAGTTTGCTCGTGAGAATTATGCTGGATGTGACCCTGACTAACTTCAGTAATCGGGGAGTCCTTGTTCTTTTGGTGCAACAACTTTTATGTATCGGTGGAAAGCAACAAGAGAGACAGAAGATTTAAAAAGTCTGCTGACGACAACTTTCTCTGACGAAGGCGCTCATTTGGGAGCAGGTTTTGATGTTTTGTTGTGATTAGTCATCTTCCGTGATGCAGAGAGGATTTCCAGCCAGCCAGTCTGGCTGTACCTGACTCTGAATTCTATTTGGGGAAATTAAGGTTAATCTACACTCTCTTCAAAAGAGGGGGGGTGAGACACTCCTGTGGTAATGACTTATATGTCTTATATGTCAGGTGTATTTTGAATAATATCTTGCACAATACAGCCTCAATCCATCCCATTCAGAATCCATAAAACAATCACCAATAGACAAAAAAAAAATACATCCCTGGATCAGTACTTTTGATTTGTCAGTACTGCGCATTAGAATAGGTCTTGGAATTGGCATGTATGACATGCCCTTGGTTTGTTTCATGTGGCTCTAAGTGATGCAATATACACTTTAATGAGTCAGCAGTCTTCTTTGGTTTGGATTGGCTGCTCTGGGTCTTTCAGACAAGTTCATAAAGCTCTCTACTAAATGGGCCTCAACAGCTTTAATGGGTTTTTCATTGTTAGATAATGGATTTTAATGTTTCAAAAAGGTCAGATCAGCACTGATATTCTCAATAAGAAAAAAAATTTTTTTTTTTTTTTAAAACTCACTCATAGGTGGCAAAGCCTTTATTATGCTGAGTCAAAAACAAAAAAAACAGCGCATGATTGCATGTGTGCATCTGAAATAATGTTTATCGTTTAGCATATAAACTCTCGGAGCAAGTCAGAGATAATCTGCTGCATCATGTTGCTTCCAGACATTAATCTTTTTTTTTTAACCCTTATTTAGAAATAACTCCCTTTAAATAGCACAGGAGTCAGGGAGCGAGCACACACACACACACACACACACACACACACACACACACACACACACACACACACACACACACACACTGCAAGCATTTCATGTTTTAGCTGTTTATTCAGAGTTTTTAAAAAGCTCCAAAAGACATGAGGCTGAAAAGCAATTACATCTGGCACATTTATTAGCTCTCCCACGAAAAAGAATAGCATGATGGTGCATTTGTTAGAACTAAAAAAAGAGCGGCGTAGGTACACACTTTGTCAGGAAGGAAGCGAATTTAGGACAGATATTTAGAAGGAGGCAGAGAATTGTGACGGAGACAGAAAATTTCAGAGCTGCCATGGCCACGAGTGAAAAGGCAACTGGAGTCCCTTTAGTATAAGCACACACGGACTATAAAAATCTCCGGGGCATTTAACCTGAAGGCCCTTTCAAATACTTCCTCCAGCAGGCAGTGGAAGATGCCACATTTTCTGCAAGGTTTACCACAATACGGATAATAGTAGAAGCCACAGGATGTACTGTTACATGATTTTACAGTTGGATGTCGTTGCTGTATATCACTTAAAATGTTGGCTTTTGTACTTTCTCTGTGCAGATGTTGATTTCTTTATAATGCAAAGATGTGCTTTGCAAAACAAAAAAGCACTACATCCAACATGGCTATCTAACCATTTCACTCAGCGGCCGTTAATTTACTGAAAACAACAAACGGACCTATGATGAGTCTTTTCTGGTATATGCACACATGAAATAATGAAAGGCAGACAAAGGGTATCCTCTCCTCTCTGCCACCAGTGGGAACTTCCAGCTAATAGGAAACAGGTGATGTCAAGGAAGTTCCCACTGCTGCAGAGAGGAGAGAATTTCCAGGATAGCTCCTTAGTCGCTCCAAGCAGGAAGATCAGCACCTTGGAGAGCGCTGCAGCACACAGTCCTGACAAAATGGGAATAAGCAAGAAGCAAGTTGCTTGGATCCATTAATCTGTGTGTCATGGAGATTTTAGCTCACAACAGTTCTGGGCAGCACATTTAGCAAGTGAGTACACTGAGAGAGTTCAAGAAATGCTGTGAGGAAGAGATGTTCCATGACTATCCCTTCAGTCTGTATCAGTAACGATATCAGATCCAATGAAGCCATGTTTTCATTGATTTCTGTCAGCCGCATCTCACCTTTGTGAACAATTGGCCTAAAGGTCTGTTTGGTGTTACATTTGTTCATGCTGGGGCTGAAGAGAGACTGTCCAAAACCCATTCGAAGCTTTCTTCAACAGACTGAAACTGTTAGTACAGACACTATACTATACACTCTAGGAACCTAATCAGTGCCAGAAAACATTAAAAGAAAGTTGCAATGTAGGCTGCATTTTCTTTTCTGATCTATCTGTATAAAATGAGGCTTTCTCACCCTGTGTTATGTAGTGTTGTAGCCAGTTTGGGGTATTAAGTTGTGTTGGGATAAGTGGTGAAGGTGACGTCATTTACACACCTGAGGGCATTGGCGGGGATCACTATCTATTTAGATGAGTCACTTGTGTATAATCAGGAGGGAATTTGGGAACGGAGGAAGGCACACAGTTTTTCAAAAGTGCTTGCGTGCTTAGGTTTTTGCCTGTTTGCAGGTTTTAATTCACCTTTAGCGTTTTGGTCTTCATAAAGTAATCGTTTGTTCTTACGTGTTTATTGTTAATAAATTATTAAATGCAATGGCCGTGGCAGACATCATTTTACGCGCTGGAGTGGCTATTTTTTGTTGTACGATTGTCACTACATGTAGGAAAAGATACATATAGGATGTTCCTACTTTGAGGGGCTGTATTTGAGTGATTGTTTAGATGTGCACTTGTATTCGTAAAAATGTTACAGTTAAATGGATGGTGTGTGCGTGTGTGTGTGTTTAAGTAAGAAAGATGGAATGATGACTGACAGGAATAACTGACAGAAATAAAGTGGTGTGATGCAGCAAAATGGAGCCTGTCGAAAGCATATTTAAAGGTCCTTCACATCCACGGTGCACACCCACAGGTGATTTCAATTATTTTAGCTAAATATGATGTCCTCTCATGACTGTGTGGGCGTATACACACTTGTTTGATTGACATCTCACTCGCTGTCTTTTTTTTGTTGCACCTGTGCATAATTATTTCTTAGTACAAAGTGTTTGATGACCAAAACAGAATTTAAGAGTGTAAGACACCTGTGGGGCCTTTTCAAATGTAGTGGAAAAGATGGGTCCTAGTAAAGAGAGAACATACTTTTGTTGCATTTGTTCTTAATTTAGATTAATTTGTGTAGATTTGTTTTCACCACATTGAACAATCTTTTTTTTGTTTTTTACATCAGTGTCAGAAAGAAGCCTAATTACATCTTCTGTGATTCAATTTTGTAAACAACACACAAAAATGTCCAAAGGGAATGAATACTTTTTATAGGCACTGCATGTGTGGGTGCGTACAAGTGCTTGTGAGGTTCTACAGTCTAAGATGAAAGGCCATTTGCCTTTGAAGAGAGGCCCACATCAGAGCTACACTGCTCTACATACTGCTTGAAACCACAATCCCCCCTTTTTTGTCATTTAAAAAATTTATTTAGAAACTTGGTTTTATTTTATTTATACCTTTTTATTCTTTTTGAGAGTGACATGGTGTCGTATTGCATTGTCTTGCCACACGTTGACTCTGTTGCCGTCTCCCATTTCACATGAATAGTTCATGTCTCAGTCTGACCTGTCTGTGCTAAGGATTGAGTGTTTTGAGTTTTCTCGTTATTCCCGTTTCTGTTGTGAAGAAATGTAGGCAGGTCCATTAAGACAAGTAACAGGTTTTATTTTGCCCTAAAGAGTTGTAAGAAACCGAAAAACTATTCATATTCTTATGCTTTTCATTCCACTCTGCCACACAGACATCCCCTAGAGTTACATTCAATAATGTTGAAAAAATTAGAAGTGGGAAACAAAAGTGATATTTTCTTACTTCACTCGATGGCAAGCAGCTAAATAAATCTAGGAAACCTCACAATGAGGCTTTAGAGCAACATCAAAATAGCATGTTGATGGAAAACACTAATGAGAAAACATTCAACTCCAACAGCTTCTTACACAAGCCACAGTAATCATATCACTGTACAGTTGCACATGTGCACACCCATACAATCAAATACACTTGGGGATGCACACTCACACACAATAAACCATCTTACAAGCTATTAAAAAAGCAATTAGCTTTAGCGTCACCTGTGAGAATTGGAGATAATGTCACTGGGGTTAGATATTAGCACAGAAAGAGAAGTATGAAGGAGGACAAATAAGGGAGAGAGGAGAAAATATAGGCTCCACACATTGAAATACATAAGCCTGTGCTGTTATGGCCGTGTGTGTATATAGAAACAGGCGGCTAGAGATGATCAAAACAGGTGTTCTTGAGTTAGTGGAAAGAACTGGTGGGATGCCAGCAGAGGGAACACATGAGATACAAAACATATATTTAATCCACATGAAAAATACGGCTCTGAGACACAGAAGAAGACAAATTGCCTGCTGTTGCTAAAACCAGCTAAAGCCAGTTGCCTCAAGCCTTCGTATTGAGAAAGAAAATCGAGAGCATTCTTATTCAGTGCTGCTTGCTCTTTTAATTTGAGTTAACATACAACATATACTGTAATTGGCATTGTATTTCTTCCTTTTCTTACACTTTGGTGCCAAAAGTACAATCTGGATATGCTTAAATTGTTAAAGATTGACTTTGTGGTACATTTCTGTAGATCAGAACCCCTAAATAAGATATAATGTCAGTTTTCAAAATATTTATCATTTGTCAACTCATCTATTTGTACCAGTAGCTGTACTCAGTGGGTACAGCTGAAATTGGGATGGGTACAAAATACAATCCATTTGAAATCCCTGAATTTATTAAAAAAATTGGTCACCATGGATTCTATCCAGAAGTATGTAATAAGTTATACCTCTTCTCACCAAACACCTTTTGATTAAACCAACATGTAAGAATTTGTTTTTGTAGAGTGAATGTCGCAGAGTATACACCTTGTGCAGTTTTCTTCTGTTTTTTTTTCCAATGTGATCAAACTTCATCACAGCCCACACCTAAAAGCCCATTTTCTACAAATCATACACCGCTTTTCTGAAACAGGGAACAGAGCTAAAACTAAATATGGTGAAGATAATGTGTATTTATTATATTGACTTTATTCGCTCTATAAACTTTGGAAACCAGGCCAGTACCATTAGTTTCTTCCAGAGATCTTAGATTTAGCATCTTCTTTCATGCAATAGATGCAATAGTTCATTCTCTCTCTGGGCTGCATGTTGCCATCTAGCACATGAAATCCAATTACATGACTCTCATTAACTGGTAGTCGTCCACTTTGAACATGGTTAATCTTGCATGGAGTGCCAAGAGGATGGAGATTAGGAGGCATGAACACACACATGCAGAAACAAGTCATGGCGCTGGGGATTGTTTATTTAAAGGATACGCACGAGTGTGGACACAAACACTGATATGAGCTTTGGCAGCTGTAGTTGTATTATCTCTATTACACAGCATGACCCTTTAGTCCTTACTTGTGCTGCGTTCATGTGTGAAATTAGATGATTCTGCTGTTTTACTGCAAATAGTACACACGTGGACAAAATTGTTGGTACCCTTCCGTTAAAGAAAGAAAAACCCACAATGGTCACTGAAATGACTTGAAACTGACAAAGTAATAATAAATAAAAATGTACAGAAAATCAACTAATAGAAATCAGGCATTGCTTTTGAATTTTGGTTCAACCGAATCATTTTAAAAAACAAACTAATGAAACTGGAATGGACAAAAATGATGGTACCCTTAACTTAATATTTTGTTGCACAACCTTTTGAGGCAATCACTGCAATCAAGCGATGTCTGTAACTCTCAATGAGACTTCTGCACCTGTCCACAGGTACTTTGGCCCACTCCTCGTGAGCAAACTGCTCCAGCTGTAGTCACTGTGCTGTTTGGTGTCATGGTCTGTACCACACTGAACATGGACCACAGAAAGCTAAGGACAGAGTTGTCTCAGGAGATTAGAAAGAAAATTATAGACAAGCATGTTAAAGGTAAAGGCTATAAGACCATCTCCAAGCAGCTTGATGTTCCTGTGACTACAGTTGCACATATTATTCAGAAGTTTAAGATCCACGGGACTGCAGCCAACCTCCCTGGACGTGGCCGCAAGAGGAAAATTGCTGAAAAATTGAAGAGACGGATAATACAAATGGTAACCAAAGAGCCCAGCACAACTTCCAAAGAGATTAGAGGTGAACTCCAAGGTCAAGGTACAACCGTGTCAGATCGCACCATCCGTCGCTGTTTGAGCCAAAGTGGACTTGATGGAAGATGGCCGAGGTTGAAAGCAAAACATAAAAAAGCAAGACTGGAATTCGCCAAAATGCATATTGACAAGCCACAAAGCGTGTGGGAGAATGTCCTTTGGACAGATGAGACAAAACTGGAGCTTTTTGGCAAGTCACATCAGCTCTCTGTTCACAGATGCAAAAATGAAGCATACAAAGAAAAGAACACTACCTACTGTGAAACATGGAGGAGGCTCGGTTATGTTCTGGGGCTGCTTTGCTGCATCTGGCACAGGGTGTCTTGAATCTGTGCAGGGTACAATGAAATCTCAAGAC
>JAVQJF010003263.1:0-17924 GCA_036023855.1 Gadopsis marmoratus
CCATTCCTGTTTTGGGGGTCGTCTCATTGTTGCCCCTCTAGTGCACCTGTTGTTAATATCATTAACACCAAAGCAGCTGAAACTGATTAACAACCTCCTCTGCTACTTAACTGACCAGATCAATATCCCAGAAGTTTAATTGACTTGATGCTATACGCTTCATAAAAAGTGTTCCTTTAATTATTTTTGAGCGGTGTAATGTGTGAAGCCACCTAACTTTGGTTGTTTCGACTTGCACGCTGAAATGAGTGAAAATTGAGTCAGCTAAAAATGTTGATGAAACTAAATTTGCTTTAAAAATGTACTTATTGGCAAAATGTTAAAGGGTCACAGAGTACAGCGTAACCTATTCTATCCCGTAACTATGTTTCAACTGTCATGGATCCTTCAGCGGCCCAGTATCATGTCAAACTTTAACTAAAAGGCTAAACATTTATGATTCTTGTTTTTATATGGAATCTGTTGTTTTGTATCTGTGCTCTTTGCCTTGGTGCTTGATGTTAGCACAGCACGCCAGAATTTTAGGGCACTCAGGTTAAAATGTACACGGAGTTCGCTAGCTTTTCGTTGAGTATGATAATATTGTATATATTATATTTTGTACATATTTAATAGTACACAATAAAATGTAAGTTTACTGACATTTATACTCACCATATTTTAATTGAGTCAGAATTACATTAGACATCAACTACAGTGTGTTTGTAAATATTAGTCTTGTCTTTTAATTAAACCATAAGTTACTATTAATGTGCAGCTATGCATCAGCTAGCATTGACCTCACTGACCAAACTCTGTTCTGTTCACAGGAATCCGCCAAGGTTTCAGACCTCAACCCCAATGCGAAAGCATGGGCCAACCACATGTTTAGCCTGGACCCCAGCGGGAGTGCTGACACCACAACTGCTGCCCTGCAGCCATGGAAGGAAGGCTGCGATAGTTCGGCCGACCCCGGCCCAGAAGGTCAGCCAAAGATTACTGGATAGAAAATATGCTGACCAGTTCTATATTTAGCATCTGTTATTTGTCTGTCATTAAAATTAAACAAAATCTAAATGCACTGCATCAGCACTATACACATTTACATGAGTCAACAAAAGTAATCAAAGCACATAAATGTAAATAGGGCGCACATGACAATTAAAAAAGCAGCAGATTGATTGGACAGCAGATTCTTCACAAAATTGGAGTGTCAGGATATGCGTGCGTCAGGGACTTAAAGACGTCACCTGCCACTTTTTTTAATAATGGGCTTTTGTGCATTTCTTAGACTGTCAAAGTATCGCATAAATTACCTCCATTAAGTTGTAGTGACATGGTATGCACCATAGCCAAATGAGACATCATAGGACGCTCCTGACTTTCAATGCCATGCAATAAAGTTCTACAAGAGGAAGTAAGAAAATAACATGTTTTTAGTTCATATGTAATGGACAGATTGAAAGTACACATTAATATCTGTCGAATAGCGGGTGAAATAAACACTAACAAACATTGCGGTAAGAAAAAGGAACTTAACTAGGTTGTGGTTTGTACCAGTTTTCTGTCCTACAACAAGTAACCCAAAGGAAAATGGTCTGAAATTTGAGAACAAAAAAGCTTACGTGGAAACAGAATATATTCCCCTTTAAAAAAAAAAAAAGTTTAATCATTGGCGCTATATTTGTTAACAGGTGTGGTTGGAGCACTTGAGGAAGTTGAAGTGACAGTTGGATTTGATGCACTGAAAGGAATTGAAATGTCAATGTTGAATATATTCAAAAAAGGAGCTACGGTGGCGTGCACAATAATATATAAATATAAACTTGACTTGGAGGTAGTTAAACTGTCAGTTGGATTTAAAACACAGAACAGCGTAGAAGGGTCATTGTAGGATTATAGTATTTGGTGGATTGCCAGCAATGGAAGGAGTTGATGTGTTAACTTGTAGCCTATAAAATGCGTATCGCAATTCCTATATATGGTATATTTTCAAATGTACACTGCTAAAAAAAAAATAAGGGAACACTTTGAAAACACATCAGATTTCAATGAGGAAAAAAAAATCATACTCGATATCTATACTGACATGGACCTGGTAATGGAACAAATGGATGCCTGTAGGTGCTTGTATGCATGCCTGACAACATTGGGGCATGCTACTAATGAGACGACGGATGGTGTCCTGCGGTATCTCCTCCCAGATCTGGACCAGGGCATCACTGAGCTCCTGGACAGTCTGAGGTGCAACCTGGCAGTGTCCGATGGACCGAAACATAATGTCCCAGAGGTGTTCTGTTGGATTTAGGTCAGGCGAGCGTGGGGGCCAGTCAATGGTATCAATTCCTTCATCCTCCAGGAACTGCCTGTGTACTCCGGCCACATGACTGCCTGTGCGACCTCTGCAGGGTCCAGGTATCGCCTCATGCACCAATAGAATAGAAAGCCTTTATTGTCATTGTACTCCGTACAACGAGATTCAGAGAGCAACTCCTTAAATACTACAACATCCTAAAAACCTATTAAAACACAATATAATAACACAAAAATAGCAGCGGTAAATGGATATTGCAAAGATCTGAGGTAGGTATTTACACAGTACAGGAAGGGGATGACAGTGCTGGGTATAGTGCCCGTGACTTAGATGCAGGTTTGAGTTCAAAATGTTAAGGGATCTTGAGGGAAGAAGCTGTTCCTGAGTCTGTTTGTTCTAGACCATATCGACCTATAGCGCTTGCCAGAGGGCAGTAGGTCGAACAGGTGGAAACCTGGGCGAGTGTTCCTAGCTCTGCTGAGACGATGTGAGACAGTAGTGACACTGGCCCTAGCCAAATGCAAAACTAGTGAAAACAGTCAGAAAAGATGAGGAGGGGGAAAAATATCAGTGTTGGTTTCATTATCACCAAAGCAGCTGATGCTGATTAACAACCCCCTCTGCTACTTCAATATCCCAGAGGTTTAATTGACTTGATGCTATACTCTGCTTAAAAACTGTGGATGCCATCATATGTGATAAAATAGTATAAGAACTTCAAGATGATGAAATGACATAGATGATTTACTGAAAGGAGTTTAAATGTTAGTTGAATTTAAGCACGGTTGATAGTTTAACTGTCAGAACTGAACATGGGGTAGAAGTTAAGGAGTTGAGGCATTGAATTGAAGTGTCAAGTGGACTTCAGACTGTCAGCGGGAAGTTAATTTTTTCTTTTAATTAAAAAATTTAACAGACCAGACAAGTCATTTGAAGTTGAAGGGTCAGGTGGAGTTGAGGCATTGAAAGGAGCCAAAGTGTTAGTTTGCAGCCCATGTGCTGCTCATCTGCCTGCACATTATGACAATACAATACATCAATAATAATCCAATAACAATAATGTTGTCAACACTTGGGCTCGGCTCACAAACCCCCTATTTTTCTTTGCAACTGCCTCTGTCCATTCTTGTCAGTGTTCCCATCATGCCGAGACACCTCTTAAATCATTCATACTTAATTTAGTATGAGCTATAAATATATTCCAACCACTGTCACCGGTCCCTCTACACAAATGACTGTAATCACTCACTTTAATGTGCCCAGCCAAGTATAGCCAACGCTGAGGCAACAAGGATATGTGGCGAAACTGAAATTATTGATTAGTCTGAGTTTGACTCCCGTCCTATTTCATCTCCTACATCTGTGAGGACATTTGTGGCTTTAGGAGACTTTAGATTTAATATTGTCTCGTCATTCACCACTATAGACCTATTGTGATTTTTCCATCAGGGAAGGAAATGTCTTTTCCTCAGTACAGTGGCTGGTTCCTCCTCCTTAACCACTCGCTGCCACTTTAGCTGTATATCTGTAGATATATCAGTGTTGAGTGGGAAGGGTGTCATTAAAGTGACGGTGTTTACTGCTCAGCACCGTGAAGGAGTTATCAATTTAATTCAGACATTTGAAATAAAATACAAACCTCACTACAATCACTGCTCTCACTTGGGTGGGCAATATGACCTAAAATTTATGTCACGGTATGATATCACAGTTTTGCAAAATTTAAAGGGGATATTCACTCTATTGGCAAGAAAAAATTAGCCTGCCCCGTAATGTAGGTTAACTACCAACTGTTATGTGACTAATTCTCAGACGTAGACAAGGGGTAGGATTAGGCATCTCATCGCAATAATATACGTTTTTTTTGGGCAGAAAATGTATATTATTGCTGATACTTTGCTTCATTTATATTTGGATAAAAGTACGGGTGTTGACACATCTGTTCTGGTCAAATAGGCAAAATTAGATGAATTATGTTTAATTATTTTGGAACATTTTATTAGACTTAATTTCAGCATCCATGCAGTGTTCAGAAAGCCTGCTGGATTGACCAGTGTAACTTACCAACATAGCAATGTGTAGCCTGTGTCCATAACATAGTAGCCTGGTCATGCATACCAGACGCGCTTCCTCCAAGCCCCAGGCAGACAGTGCGGCAGCAGTGAACAAAGCCTGGAGTCACAGCTGTGTTGCTGTCGGTGCAGCTGTTGGCTAAACCACTGGTGCTTTCGGTCCTTGTTGCGTCCTTGTACTCACGGGCTTGTGGAACAGGTTGCTGGTGTTGCCACCTTTGACACCACGACGGTAAATCTTACATATTGTTTGCGCTGCATCAGATGATTTATAGCCAAACCAGGTCCACATCACAGAAGTACTCCCCTTTTTTGCTACCAATTTTCCACCTCGATCTCTCCACCTGGTTCAGACAGACCATTCATTTCTTTTCAGAGAATAAGGACCCTTCCTTTTGCTGTTTTGGCTTGCTGATTGACATCTGATTGTGTTGTGAACTTTGTTTCTTTGTTGATAACTTTAGCGTTAAACTGCCTCTCGCTTTATAACTTTCGCATCGCCTGGCTTTCGTCTGACTTTCAGTTTCTGTTCACGTGAATAGCGGCAGACTATAGTGAATATGTTTTGTTGTCTTTGCAACAAAATGATGACAGGTATTCAGACCAAAACTGAACTTTCTTAAAAACACTAAAGGCCTTATTGTTGTTTTTAATATTCTAAAACATTTATCACGGACATGACAATATTTTAAAATCCATGTCGTGGCAGAACATGACACCGGTGACTGTGAAGAAACGGGTATACCGCCCACCCCTAGCTCTCACCCAGGTTTCTTTTAAAGGGTTACTGCAGTATTTTTAAACCCGGCCCCAAATTTTTTTAAATTTTTTTTTTACAGATTCTGTGGTATAAAATTACTAATAGCTACCAGAGGTTTTGGAATTGGTCCAGTAGATCACCTCCAGCAGCATCCACAAATGTGCTGCAATGTAATCCTTTGGGGCAACTGCATCCATGAAAAGGCCGTTCACTAAAATCGCTTGTTTTTGCTGCCAACAACATTATGGAAATTATCCCTACAGAGAGAGAGAGAGAGAGAGAGACCTTCGTGTTTAACCAGAAAAGTCTCTCTCAAGGAAAAGTCTTGCTCTGAAATCCCCTTTTCAATATCTTGTCAGTCACTTTAGAATAACAACCTGAGCCTGTCGGTGGCAAACAAAAACCAAGCACTTTTAGTGGACTTACTTTCATGGGCGCCATTGCAGCCTGCTCAAGGATGCCAGCTGAGGTGACCTAGTGGACCAATTCTAAAACTTTTAACTATTAGATATTTAGAACAAATTTAGTCAGTAACATATAAGAGGTATGTCGTAAGTGTTTTACTTTCAGGTGCTCTTTTATATCTCCTTAAGTGCCTCCCTCTCTAAGGATTAGTCTTAATCTGTGTCTGGTAAACAGGCTTTAAATGTCTACTACTACTGATGATGGTGATGATACTTTGGCTATCAACTTTGTAGTCAGTGCTTTGAAAGTGATCCTCTGTAAATTTAGATCATTTTCTCTAGAATACACGAAGAGTTGTCTGTAGTTTTTAGATTAAATGTTGTGTATTTGGAAAATGTGACCAGATGACTGGAGGTTTAATTTTGGTCCCCGAAAGACCGTTACAGGGCAGGTAATTGCTAAAAACAACCAGCGTGATGTTATGCAGCACAGTGCACTTCCCTGAAATTATCTGCCAATCAAACGGTGATGTCTGGGTATATTTTGTGTTGGTGTAACATATTTTCCACCGTCCTCCCATACAGACTGTCGCCACTCACACAAGCTACTGAAGTCATTTTTTTTTTTTTTTTTACTTCAAACCAATCTAAAATATGAAATTCATGGCTTTCTGCCTGTCAGAGAAAAGTGCCACCAAAGGTTGTTTGGTTATGAGTAAGAAATACAAAATCTTTCCTGAACTATTTCTATACTGTATATGTGGTGTAGAGTAGCATAATTTATGACTTAGTCTATGTACTGTTTAGCTTCTGAAATTTAGTTTGTCTTTAATGCTTTAATGTGATTTGCTATGTGACCATAAATCCTCATGAACGGTGCGCTGCCACTTATCAGTTTGTTTTCCTCTGATGTTGATGTTCTTTACTCAAACTGTCGATTGCGGTCTAATTTCCCATGTTTTATAAGTATATTTTGTTATGTTTCTTTGAGCCGTCTCCCTGTTTTCTGATGTGTTCCTGTTTCAATTTGCTGTTGATGCTGCTTGCTGCAAACTCAAAACACAACCTCCATGTCGCCTATGTGTTGTCTTGATTTTATTCAATAAAATGTATATTTTACAGCACATATCCAGTTAGTACAGCAACCTGAGCAAGTCACAGTCAACACGCTGTTGCTCTGAATTTCCCCTTCTCTTTACAAATAATCATTTCCAGTCACTTGTTTTTTTCTTTAATGCCACTCAAATGACGTAATTCCACCCGTTTTTGGTCGACCTTTAAAGTGTAAATTTCCTTGAAGTCTTGAGTTTCATTGACGGTAGCTTAGTAGTGATGGATAAAACCACGAAGTAGAGTAAAATAGGAAAATATGAGTTAATATGTAATATAACACATAATCAGAGCAGCGTATTAGTGATCATGACTCGTTTTTGTTCTGATTGTGGAATTTATAATCTGAGCCATTTATAGTAAAGGTAACCTCACTGGTGCTCAGTGTTTTTTACCCAACTTTTATGTGTTTGTAATGATCATTCTCCTGTCTCTTATTTGAGATGCTTACATTATTTACATACTAGCTCTTTAAAAAAAAAAAAAAGTATAGTTGTCTAAAAAAGATGCCAGAGAGGGCACTTACTAAAGCAGAAAAAGGAGGTTGGGGATCAGATATGAAGCACTTCCTTTCAGAAGGCACTACTTTTAGTTTAAATGGCTATTGACATTTCTTCTAATTAATTTTTATAATTGTTATACTTCCACTTGTTTCTCACAGCCTATGAAGCCAGCGAAGACAAGGCTTACAAGGAGCCCCTACTAACCGACCCAGATGAGCCTCCACCGGCACCAGTAATGCTGGCCGAGCCGGCCACCGTGTCCCCCGTCACCCTGGAGTGCTCCGAGCCAGCCTACACAGAGTACCCCGAGCCTGGGCAACCAGGGCACACAGGTGGGCTGGTTAGTGATTGGTTGTTTGTCAAAGTGGGCTGGTTGCAAGGCCTTGAGACTTCGTACAGTTTCCAAACAATGCACCACCAGCCTGTCATGGACAACCTTATTGGTGATCAATATCTGGAGGGTCTTGGGCACAGATGTCGCATGGTTAAAACCAATTGCACAGGTTTTCAGTCAGGCAAACACAAGAAGTTTATTTTTTTGTGTAAATGTAGGTGCTGGAGTTTATTTTATTTTTTTAAATGATTATTGTAAGAACATTTTTAGGTTTTAAAAATGGTGTGTTTGCTGCTAGGGAGACAATCTGCAGTGTCATGAATCTGCAGAAATGAGTGTCATCAATCTGCAGAAATGAAACTGAATAAATTTTAAATTTTATTTATATAGCGCTATATCATAACAAAGTTATCTCATAGCACTTGTTAATATAGAGCAAGTCCAAGCCAACTCTATATGTACAGACCCAACAACAACCTTTTCCTGCTATGCTGTGTCAAAATGTCTGCTATAGGACCATATTCTGAAAAGGGGCATTGCGGGTGGATGCGCATCAAGATGCTGCTGCTTGGTGGTCTTATATTTAAAACAATGGGTGTTCGATGTGGGTCATAGACCTTGAGTCTGTGTTGCCCTTTAGATTCTACAGTGCAATTGTTGAATTCAATTCAATTCGTTTTTATTTATATAGCGCTACATCATAACAGAGTTATTTCATAGCACTTGTTAATATAGAGCAGGTCTAGACCAACTCTATATGTATAGACCCAACAATTCCACCATGAGCAGGTGCTAGGCGACAGTGGCAAGGAAAACCTTCCTGTTAACAGGCAGAAACCTCGAGTATATAATGATAATGATATATAATATCATTAGATTTGCAGGTATTTGGTCATAAATTACAGTAAAATTTAGACCTGATTTTGATGCGCTAAAGGAAATGTTCAGAGATCACCAAAGTTAACAGAATTTTTCCTGTGGGGAACAATGTCTGTACCCAGGTTCATGGCAATCCATTCACTAGTTGTCAAGATGTTTCAATCTGGACCAAAGCACTGACAGAATGGAGCCCTGCTGCTGGCTTTGATAAAACTTGTTATTTTTTGAGTGTTTTGTTCCTCAGGTTTCACTGCTCTTTCACGAAAGACAGAACAACCCCAATAATAACAGCCCTGACAGACAAAGCTGTGAAAAGGCCTGTTCATATTGTCATCTGTGTTGTTCACAGTCTCATAGGGGTTTATTGACAACATAATGACAAAGAGTGAAATTATCTCCACTGGTGGTGTAAGCAGCTCAGGAATTTAGCTCAGGACAGGTTAGAAAAACCATGAAGTATGACATTTTGCCCATTTTTATTTTGAATGGTGCTAGTGCTTATGCTTATGTTTAGGGTGTTTGGTCAAAAAGTAACGTCAGGATTTTTGATCGCTGCATCTTTAATTGTTATTATCATTATAGTTTTTTAAAATATTGTTAATAAATACAAATGCTTTGATAAATGCAGGTTTTATTTATGCTTCATGAAGTTTGGGTTTAAGTTATTGTTAGATTTAGTATTTTCAGTTTTAGAGAAATACCTCACAAGAATAATAATACAAACCTGTGTGTGTATGTATGTGTGTGTGTGTGTGTGTGCATTAATAGATCCTCATGGCACAAGGTCAATAGTTAGATGTCAGATCAATAAAGCTTTGGGGTATATTTTGCAGGGACCCGGTAGGTTATTGATTAAATGATGCAATTAAATTGATTGAACACTCTGAAGAGACCCTCATCATTTCATTCATTCATGTCTTTCCCCTTGTTGAGGATAAAAAGCATCCTCATGATGTCATTCCTGTGATGTTAACATCTCTCTATATAGTACATGCAGGGCCGTTTCTAGCTTTTTGGGGTGAAACTATGGTGAGGGGATTCGAGGTAGTACGGGAGCATGCATTCAACATTTAAATGCATCAATCTGGTGCAGAATTATAATAAATGGGAAACACTGGGGCTCCCCTTCCTCAAGAAACTCTTGAAAACTTATAAGATTTATAAAATCTGAATTGTAATATCTCCCAAATGTGAATAATGAGACAGATGCTGCATTTTCCTTAAAATCTTTATTTTAAATTTTAGGAACACATTTGTTTATGAACCAAAATTCATTCAAAAACATTGCAACTGATAAATACTAAACATAAAAATATCCCTTTCCTCCCCAAAAACACAATACATAAAATATATTAGGCCTGTCACGGTCTGCGTCGGTGTGAGTGTTTGTGTTTCCTGTTTTATGTTACTCGTCCTGTGTACTTCTGGTCTTGTGTTTTACAGCTTTATTTCTCCGGTCTGTTCAGTGTTCACCTGTTTGAGTCAGTGTCCTGTCTGACCTTTGCACTCGTGTGTCCCTGGTAGATTAGTTTCACCTGCTCCCAGTGTTCACCTGTTCTGTGTTCCCTCCTTAATGTCTTATACCGGTTCAGTCTCTGTCTCTTGTTGGTTCATTGTCACTCTGTGGGTAGTTCTTGCCTGTGTGTGTCTTACCGTTGTCCTGTGTTCCCTGTGGATTCACCATGTGCTCCCAGTGGACATTTCTATGCGTTTCCCCATCCTGGACATTCTCTGTGTTGGACTTTGGTTTTCTCCCCATCCATCTTACCGGCTGTAAGTGTCTGTTTGTTGCTTTTTAATAAAACCCCTTAACTCACTACGCTGTCTGCAATTGGGTCCCTCTCTCCACTGCTCTACACCCTGAGGCCTGACAAGGCCATTGCACAGAATAAACATAATGACACTAGCATCCATATAAAAGTGCAAATGATAAAAACCCATAACAGACCAATATATATGTTGCGGTTAATATCGAACTATAAACCTGTAACACCAAGCCCTCTTCATGACCATTTTGGGTCAGTTTCTTGCGAGTCAACAGGTGGAGGCTGGCATCCCCTCACTGGCAGAGATCTGCATAATCAGTCTGATGTCTTCGTCATCTTCAAAAATGTCTGCTTCCTGGATTTTTTTAGAAGCAAAGTCGTCGATGATGTTATCGTATGATACCTGCTTGCCAATCTCGTGATTGATGCTCATTGTAGCAAGTCCACTGAGGCGATCCTGTCCCATGGGCGACCTCAAGTTGGTCTTAATGAGTTTTAGCTTTAAAAAGCTTTTTGTGGATGAAGGAGCGAAGCTCCAGTGCAGTTATGTCATCAAAGGCAGGCTTGGCAATTTGCTGATTTCACTGATCTCATTTCATTTTCAAGAGTCCGTTCCTTTCCATCAATGTTATCTTCATCTACAGTGCTTAATGTGCTTCAGAGCTCATTGCACTGGTTGGACAATGCCTCACCATCTAATTATAATTTTCTTTAACCCTTTGTTTTAAACCTTTCCTCTAATCACTATGGTGGTGTCCACAACCTTATTAAAGAATGCAGTTTCTAGCATCTTTATTGTATCTCCAATAGGCTTCATAGTGTTCAAAGTGTTTCCTTGTGCTTCTAAGCCTCTTCTCTTTAAGCACAGCCTCCACGTTCATCTCCTAACATATGTCTTCAGCAGAGGCCTGAGCTGCAGCAAAGCTTGTCTCTGTATCTTGTCAATGAGGTTTTTGCCTTCATAAGGTCAGCTGCCACATCAAAAGCTGCATTGTCACAGACTGCAGCAGCCTGCATACGTGGTTTACTTGGTTGAGGACATCAGATGCATCAACCACCACCAACTTCGATGTATGCCCTACATGGAACATAAAGTGCACAAGAATTTTTCTGCAGCAGCCTTGCTTGACCACCTTTGTTCCTCTGGGTCCCATTCTCGTACGACTGTCCTGCAGTCATCAAAATGAATATTCAGATCCTGAAGACTGTTCAGAATCAATTATGATAAACCAGGACCTGTTGTTTGGGAAGCCAGAAGAAATCCTAGAAAGTGTCCCTTGATTTCCAGTGCTTCGTCCCTTTTGAAAGTCCATATGATCACCATCTGCTCTTGGTGGAGTCAGTAGTACAATCCAAAATTACTTTATAATATTTGGACTGTTTCAGTCACCATTGTGTACAACATTTTCCCACTGATTGAAGCCATCAGCTCATTTTGGATCACATTTCCAAGATAGCTGGAATGACTGCACTGAACACTTTCCATACAATCAATGTGCTGCTTCATGATAGGATCAAATTTGTCAAGCAGCTCCACCTCTTTTAAGACGTTTCCATTGTGTTCTTGGTGTAATGTGTTTGTAGACCCCTTCAATGCAAGAATTCTCTCTGCTAGAGATTGTATAATAGAGATCAAGCAGGACATCTCTCCAGTGCCTCGTCGCAGCCTGTTTGCAGATGCAGTTCAAAATCCTTAATGATTTCTCAGAAGTATGCCTATGTTTGTCCAGTTGGAAAGTCCCTCTGTCATAAATTTATAGTTCTTTCTTGAGAATACCTTGAGAATAATAACTGTAGTAAAGTAAAGTGCATAGTTTTTTCTCGTGTAGATAAGCCAGGGCTGCTATATCTTTCCCCTATTCTCTAATGTCCTGTAGAGAAAATGGTGATGGAAGCTTCTACCATCTTTTTTGGGAAACGTGAAATCTTGGCTAAGCTGAAATGGTCCTCTACCTATTAGATCTGTCCTGATTCAAACTGAGGGCCAGTCACCTGGATCAAGTGGTTATCCAAAAGCAGGGCGTGATGCTCGTGGAGCTCTGGTTGAGCTACAGTATTTCAGAAGTGTTCCTGCAGAGACAAAGTTCATAAACACAGTTTATCCAAAGTAACAAATGTCTGCAAATAATTATATACATATAATAGTAATAATGCACTATAATCTGCAAAATTACATAAACGTTTATGTAATGACAGTTGATTGGCTGGTTGCATCTTGGCATGACGGGTGAATACTCAGTCACCAGTGGATGGAGAAGTTTATTAGAACAGCCTACCACACCGCATATAATGTCAAGTTCTGTGGGTTTTTGGCAGGCAGTTGTTTCTTGTACAAATCTCCCAGATAGAGGCATAATAAGTCGTGATGTTTCAAGAGTGTTCGGTCTTACACAAACAAGATGGACAGCAGCCCTAAGGGTTAAGAATGACGCCCTTCCTCCAAAAGAGTGTCGAGCCGCTGCAACAAGGTGTTCTCCACCTGCTGTTTTCCCGCCCATTCGCAACTGTCTTATTTAAGCCAATTGATAAAGCGTACTGTATAAGGCAGGGTGTATTTGTAAGCAAGCACTTGCTAGCTCGCCAACTAGCTGAACAAAGAGAAGCTGGCTATGTCTGATGTTGGCGAACATCCCCACTCCACGTGTTTGCCTGGCTATGTGCACAGCAACACGGGCACACTGGCTGTCTAGCTGAACTACGTTCTCCAGAAAATAGGCTACAAGTCAAATCAACGTCATGAATGTCTTACCTTTGCTCTGTGAGCATGTAATTTCTTCAGTTTTCTTCTTTTTTTGGCGCCAAAAGGGTACGTCTTTTTCCAGGCCATCATCACTACCATTAGTCTCTTCACTGACGGTCCAGTCATATCTTTCATCTGGGTTGTCGGTCAACAATTTGCTCACAAGTTACATCTCCCATCCATTGATATCAAATGGTTGGAGCAATATTTTTCAGATCAGATCGGACCTGGCTTTGTGCATCTGGGTCATTGTCATGTTGAAACAGGAAACAGGCCTTCACCAAACTGCTGCCACAAGCCTTGAGCCCACTGCTGTGTAAAATATAATTGTGTGCTGTAGCATTGAGATTTCCATCCATTCCATCAATTATCTATATCGCTTGTCCTCAGAGGGTCGCAGGGTCTCTGGAGCCGCTCCCAGCTGACAATGGGTGGGGGGCTGCATACACCCTGGACTGGTCACCAGTAAATCACAGGGCTAACAAACAGAGATATACAAACATTCACGCACAGAGCCACGCCTATGGGCAATTTATTCTTTGGACGGTGGGAGGAAGCCAGAGTATCCGGAGAGAACCCACACAGACACGGGGAGAACATGCAAACTCCACACAGAAGGGCCCCAGCACAGCAAGGCTCTTTTCACTCCAGCAATTTCTCTCTCTGCCCATCCCCTCCTCAATCCCATAACCCATACACAACTTATCATTCAGCATTACCTACCTAGTTTCTCCTCTCTGTCTTTTTCATATTTTTCAAGATCACGCAGCTGGAGTATTGAGAAGCAAACAGAGGGTCAATAATGGGTGGGTTTCTTTTGGCAGGAATTAAACTGTAAACCTTGCACAGTTCTCAGAAATGGACTGGAGAATAAAAGCCCATGTCTATTTTGTTTCTATTTCCCTCAAATGTATCATGATTCCCATTAGAAAAGTTGTTTAAGTGAGCCATGACGAGGGAAGGACTGTCACTCAACAGTGAGCTCCCATTGAAAGATGATCAAAGCCATGTGAATCAGCCAGAGCTGCACAAAGAGGGAGCACGAGTGGTAATGGAAGGAGCTTTAGTTATATCTGGACAGAGTGCCAGCCCTATCCACCTCTGCTTGCTGTCCTTTCATTACACAGTAGTCTCAGATCTTAGCTGTTATTTTCTGCTTGTATTTTAAGGTAAAAGGTTTCTAAGCAACAATTTCTCATAATGTAACCTTGACTAGTTCATTCTCCTCTTTCGGGTTTGCCGTGGTCAGACATACTAATACACACTATACTATAATATATTGCATAGATAATATTTATTTAAAAATTCAAGCCATTGGATTTCTGGTACTTACAGCTATGTGAGCATGCACTTACAGTAATGCACTCCTGCTGTATATTCTGTATTCATAAAAACAACATAGATAAACATTTATTTCTGACGGACCCTGCTAAATCCTTGATAAGACATTGCAAATGTAAAAGCTTATATTAAACGAATCATGTAAAAGCCTTACTTGTTGTTCACTCTGCTGCCGGCTGCTTAAACAGCCTTCTTGGTTAGAGGCCTTTAGAAGATGACTTTTCTTCTTTTGTCATAGTTTTTACAAAGCATCTCACAAGAAGGCACTGATCTAAGAGCTGAACTGAACCTGTCATCAAAAGGTTTTATGCAGTTGATTGGGTTTACGTGGGAGAGACAGGGAACACTGTTGTTGTAGCCTTGAAAGGCTGCCTCACCAAGGCTGTGACGCATGTTATTTCGTCCATTTTGTTGTTTTCCTTTTGAGCCAATATGCCCATTTATAATATCAGCACAAGGACAGTCAGTTTACTGACCCACTGCTTGCCTCTCTAGTTTTCTCTTACTCTGTCTTGACAAATGTCTCATTTTGTTACATTTTCATAATAAAAGGAAGTAGCACCTGGTGACATTACAGGCTTATTGGTCCAAATATGGAAAGTAAGATCCAACATCCTACAGTTTCACTGGTCTTCCTGCACGTGGATAGTCACCATACATTTTAATGTGGCATGCATACAGTGTGTTCACAGCAAATGATTCTAATTTTGCTCAGATATGTTCAAGTCAGTTAAATTCAGTTCATTTTTATTGATATAGCATATCATAACAAAGTTATCTCATAGCACTTCATCTATCTATCTATCTATCTATCTATCTATCTATCTATCTATCTATCTATCTATCTATCTATCTATCGATCTATCTATCTATCTATCTATCTATCTATCTATCTATATACACACACACTGTATATAAAATGAAATGTTAACCAAAGATGGTGTGCATGATTAACAAGATTACTGACTAATATTTTCACACAAAAAATTATACTTTTTCTTCATTATCGCCTTGCATTTGTGCCTACACCCAAGGATTCAGGTCAGAAATGTCCAAATGTATCTCTCTGGATTTAAATGGACTCATGCCATCATACACACACACACACACACACACACACACACACACACACACACACGTCCCTCACAACAAGTGGGAAAGGACAGACCAGACCATCAAAAATAGCACTTCTTATACATTTCAGATAATCTCTCCACAACCAGAACAACTTCCTATTATTATGTAACTTCAACAGTGCAGCATATGAATGAAGAACCTACTGACTCATTTACTTTATGTATTGATTTGTTCAAAAATACACACATAAATGACATTCATACAATGTGGATTAACAATGTATTCAACCTGGAATAGATGGTATAGATAATTTAAATCATCTTCCTATCGTCTACATCAGCTGCCTCAAGCTGGATTTAGCCTCACCCTTAGTTAAGATGAGAACAACTTCGGTTGAGTCAACAAAGGGTGTTATGTTCTCCGGAAATGAGAAAGCTCAGTATGGCAAATCAAATTCCCCATAAATTGTACTGGTTAGCCACCGAAAACATCCTTTCATTTTGCATCACAGTCAGGTTCTCTTCTGCCTATTTCCTCTGGCCCAAATTATTTTCCTTTGGGAAATGCCACTGACCCATTAAGAGCAGGAGTTGGATTAGAAGAAGTGCTCTTACAGTAATCAGTTTCTTATGAAGTATTAGGAAGGCCTTACAGAGTCTCTCAAGTGCAATTCCTAAATATTCTCCTAAATTTTGTTTAATCTCCTACATGCTACCCCAGATATTTTATGTAATAGCCTATCAAATTCAGCGGGCCTAGAAACCACGTAAAGCAATCTTAAATATATATTATTCCTGTTTGTGTCGGTGGAAAGTTTAATGTCCCACTGTTTCCTTGAAAGATGTTTCAGAGAATGTTCCATCTTTTGAAAATGGCAGAGACAGTCGGTATCTGGCAAATTTGAAAATATCGTTCCCAAAAAGTTATCAGTAAAATCTAATGTCACATTACTATTTCAGCCTATTCAAGTTGTTTAGTAGTTTCATTCATGGAATTGCAGCTACACCATCCCACATATTCATATTCATCGCATTCATTATATTACTTACATCTGTTGGTTATCTTTAGGCCTTTTTCACAGATGACATTTTACATGTCACAGTGGAAAAGGCACCAGGGAAAATAATACAATTTAAACATGGCTGAATTCCATTTAGCTTCTTCAGTTTCGGGGTCCTGGTATTGTTCATACTGAGACAGACGCATGGAGAGACAAGTGGTCTGACATATTGAGAGGAAGAGAGAGGCACACTGAGACAGGGAGAAGTGGGGACATAGATTGAGGTTGAAAATGGAAAAATGCATGTCTGAAGTTGAATGGGTGACATGTTCTTACTTTACTGTGAACACATACTGTAGTTTATTTTGACTCAGTCCCACAGACACTGTCCTGTGTTTGTAAATTATCACTAGTGCACCAAATGTGTATTCATCCGCAGCACAAAGTAGTCCCCAACAAATAAATGTATTCCTGCTTGAGCAATATTTGCTCTAATGTACAGCAGGGTGTTTTTTATGTCAGGAAGTAATGAGATTTGGACTGACATGGTTGGTTTTGGTCTTCTTATGGATTTTGTTGACAATAACAAAAATACAGAATATTGCCAACCTTGCCCTTAATGAATAGTCTGTATGTACATTCACAGATATCTATGAACTGTTCCTTACATAATATGCCATTAACATGCTTTCTGAAAGATTTTTCACACGTAACTAATGATTCTCTACTATATAGTCCGTGATTTGTAATTTCTTGCCATGTACACAAATACAAAAGTACAGTCTTACTTCTGAATTAGTGGTTCGTTAATTATTAGATAATTCCTGATTTGCTCCTTCCACATTATGTGTCTTGTGTGTGTATGTCACTATAAATTTGTCTTGTTATATGAGATGTTTAAATGATCCTGCACCACCCTAACCGATCTGACAATGGGTCCAAGGATTTCATCCCGATACCTAATGGCAGTCCGGGTGCCGTTGTCTATGTTACATTATGGCAGCATAACATTCTCCACAGCTTCTACAGACCCTGTCATTTCTGTCACATGTGCTCAGGGTGAACCTGCTCTCATCTGTATACAGTGTATATAGTAAATTAAATACAAAATGCTGCAAAAACAGACTAAATCTTCTTCATATGCTTATTAACTGCACAGTTTCTACATTTTCTTCATATAACGTATTATAATATGTTGTGTTTCTTTTGGCTGAGGAGGATATTTTCTATCTATTTCTATTTTCATCAAATACGACTCACTGTGTGAGTGCTTGGTTTGTCGAAGCAGCGGATGAGGGGAAACCTAACGGTGTTAACGTAACCTCATTGTCTGTTGAAGTAGACGCCAAGACGGGTAATTATTGTGGTATTCAAAAGTCTGAAATTTTAGACGGAGACGCAAGAGAAAGGGGAAGTAGAAAAAAGATAAAGAGAGGAAGGAGGACATTTTAAACATTTTAAATTTAGCTGTTTTATGTAAGTTTTATTTTTCTTAACTGTTTGTTCTGTTTTCTTTTAAATATGCTAATTTTATGTTTGCCATTTCTTATATTCTTTAATGCTTTTTATTTGCTTTTAAATATTATTCTGTTCAAGTTTTATTTTTCTTAATTGCATTTCTGTTTTATGGCATTCTCTTCTGTAA